>JAUTDX010002132.1:0-53003 GCA_030844895.1 Ambrosia x helenae
GCAGCCAATTGCTAGATTTATATTCATTCGGAACCTTGTTTTGTATTCGATGAAACTACCACGAGACTACGAGGTCTAACTTTTTTATGGTCGACATTTAAGCAACATATTTGGTGATGAACTATCCTCTGTAGTGTTTGTATATATTCTTTATTGATTATAATTGTTAGAAAAATACTCGAGTTGTCTCTTATCTTGTCAAATGATTGTAGTGGTGATGCTACAGGTCAATTGGGGTGAATCGAGTACGATTGAAGCTGAAAGATTGTTTCTCCGAGCAGCTCTTAATAATCTGGTAAACAAGTCGTTCAATTAATTGAGTTCATGTTTTCTCAAGCCATGCCTTCATCTAAACATTTTGATATTTATCTTTATGCCAATTAAAATACTTACAGATTAATGATGCCATAAGTTCAATGATATTATCCGATAACCTATGTAAGTGGATACCGTATACCCTGCTTTGAGTATGATTTTTGACATAAATATTCATTTTATTACAAATTTTAGCACTAACATTGTCTATATTTTTCAATGTTTACAGGGTTTGTTAATGTTAAGCAAAGTGGGAGCAAGTAATAAGTATCATGTGTTATTAGTTATCGTAAATGAGTAGTTTTTTTTCTTTTCTCTTTGGTCAATAAGAATTTTGTTGGGTTGCTTGAATGGTGATATTGGATTGTTATCAGTATTAACTGGCCATATTCTACCCGTTAAGATGGATAATCAGCATTAAAAGTAAAAATAGAACAATTGCTTAAAAGGAAATATGTGTCAAACGGGTCAAGCATGTTGAAAGTCGAAAGCCTATCTTAATGCATATAGCCTCCTAATATATTTGTAATTATGCATACCTTTTATAGCCCGGAGAAAAAGTATTTCAAAACGCGCTTGGTCAATACCACTAGAGTAGGCTTGTATGCTAATAAGGTTTCAGTTATCTTTTCTCTGTTTCTGTTCATACAGGTACATCAATTTGAGGTGAACAACTTTTTCAAAGGTATGTTAATTACTAAAATTAGGTTATCCATTAGTTCAGCTTTCAGATCTGTGTTTTGTGTTAACAAAAATAGGGTTTTTTATAATGATTATAATAATATTGAGAAATAGGGTTTTGGATCTTTAGACTGGGGTAGTTTTCGTTATATGCTAATATTGGTTACTTGGATTTCGATCTTTAGATTAGGGTAGTTTTTTCGTATATGTTCAGATCAGTTTTTTTTTTGTGCTCAGATTTGTTACTATTTTTTCAGATTAGGGTCTTTTTTCCTTCAAATTTGTTCATCGGTTTGATTTTGAAGATGCTAGGCTTATGTATGGTGCTTCGAGGAATACACCTAATCCCGATATGTGCAAGGTAATTTAATTTCATAACAAAGTTTAATTGATAACTTTTCTTTTTTGTAAAATTTCCATTTATTAAGATCATTTTTCTTGCTTGTAGATGCCTTGCTATATGTCATAATACAGTACTCCCTGAGGGTTGTATTCAGCTAAGAAAACTAAAACCTAATCTCAACAATGTTATTCATTTTATAATCAGTGGAGTTTGAATATGGTTATACTCCGGAAAAGTTCAGACGACGGTCAACATCTGACGAATTGTTCAGTTTTGATACCTACAAAGATAGCTTGAATTCATCAGTCTTTGTTTATTTGCAGAGTTCCCATAACAAGAAGAAATAAGCTTGTGGCAGTTGTGGTTTGTTTTTTCCATGAAGAAATCCAAAGTAATAACATTGTTTCATGATAATGGCACCACTCACTATTTTGTTGTTACTTTGTTCAGGGAATAAGAGGAAGATATGGAGTCGCCATCTAAGGTAAAAGCAATAAAGCAGCCAATAAAGCGATTGATCGAGAGGGTGGAAGCAATGACGATCGCCTCCTCTCTAATTATTGTCTCAGGTAGGTGCTATCCGAGTCTACTTCTAATTGTAGTGATCATTTAATTCAGTAATTTATTGATTTTGTGGCTTGTGGGTGTTTGTATTTTGGTATCATCATCATCATCTTTATATATATATATATATAACAAGATAAGATTAGGATTAACTGAACAAAGTTTAACATTCAATATTCAGGAATATGCTGACATCAATTAGTTTTAGTAAGATTAATGTTGTGTCAAGTTTAAAGAAATGAAATAAAAGAAGGTAAGGGATTTGAAAAGAGGAGAGGAAGGAAAGATAGAGCGAAAGTGTTTCAGGGTTTGAAGGAATGGAAAAGAAATAAAGGATTTTATGTGTTCTGAATTGAAAAGTGTATTATCAACATGAGATATGTGTTCGGACATTGAATGGAATTGAAAATATAGTTACAATTTTATATCTATGTGTTTGTGTATTACCCCGTGCCTCTGCTTCTTTCTGGTTATGACCGTGTCTGCGCGTAATATACACATACATATATGATATATGACACGTGCACACATTGATTGGACTGTTGATAATATTCTCTGTGATTTTTATTTTTTCTACATTTTTAAAAAATTAATCAAAACCTCTTCCATCATTCTGATTCTATAGCAGGCATAAGATGGGGGGATTCAACTGATGAAGCAGTTATTGACAGTATGTTAAAATTGAAATTGAAATAATCTTTGTTACTGAATGTTTTGTGTCTAATGTTGGGCTCTATTTGGAGAACATTATGTTTTAGACTTAATTTGTTATTTGTTAGGTTGTTATAGATAAAACTTTACCATTTCAATGTGTCACCATCGAGTAAAACTACCTTCGTAGTATGCAAATGTGACTTTTATAGACTTAATTTGCTATTTGTTAGGTGGTTATATGTCAAATGGTGGCCCTCATGCTGATAGAGATTCTAACAATACTAAGGTCAGTATGTATTTTTTTAAATATTATATATGTGAAGTTGAATCAAACTGTTTTTGTTTGGTTTGCGGCTAACCCGTGGTTGATCATAAATCTGTGTTGGAAGGTTGGACCCAATCGTAAGTGATGAGGATGTTAGGCAGCCTTCTCCAAATATGGTGACATACTTTCAGTAAAAATACCCATTGGAAAGTGATGGATTTGTACAATTTGTCAACAGGTACATGTTTTCTTATATGATGTTTTTTCATTAATCAAAAGATCATTGAAGTGACTCATAAAGTTAATAATTTGTGAGCAAAATGCCATTGGTTGAGTCATAGTCCTTGAAAGTTGGATACTTGGTGCACCTTACGTGGCTTAGGGTACTTAGAAAGAGGTTTCTAATGTTTGTTTTGTTCCCCTTTATCATAATTTTTCTAGAAATAATGCTGAAGAGGCACTGCCCAAAAAACACACAAAGTAAATAAACTAAAATAAATAGAACATGGTGGCTTTTCATGGAGATCACGGCTTGCAGAGGGAAACAAAAATACATAGCAATTTTGACTACATTCACTTTATGCATGTGCATGAAGTGTGCACATAATCAAGATGCAATTTGTTAATCCAGACATAAAAATTTGTTATCGAACCATTTGTTGAACTCAATGCATATGACACCCTGGCCCGATTGTAACAACAGATAACAATTTTAAATTGTGGCATTTTTTGTCGAGTCATATTGGTATCATTCAGATCTTCATTCTCACATTCAAAGTAAGTTTGGCAAATTAAGTAGCCAAATAATAGTGACTTATGTGATATTCTTTTGTTCAACCTAGCATATGGAGTCTACTGCTTGCGTTAGCTATTAAATTAGGCATTTGGAGTTTAGTTGCTGACTTTTACATAAGGATGTCTGACCCATACAATGAATGTGACACTCACAACCTGCCTCGATGCGCTTTCTAAGTCGGCATTTATTTTCCCTACTAGCTATTAATAAAATATGATTGTACATGATTGGCAAGCTATATAATTACTGACCTAATTAGAGATTACCGTCCTGGCTCTTAATTAGCTGCAAGATCAACAACCAATATTGATGTAGATGGTTCATTTGGATACGATGCTAACTTTTCTTGGATTTTATCTTTGGATAACCTCAACAAAAGCATTGAACTTTTCCAAAGTGCATCAAAATGCTACATTTCAAGTAGTACCAAATAATTTGGTGTCCTTGCTTGTGTTCTTATTTGGTCATAACTCATGTTTGATCAAAGACAATTCAATCGTCATGGTTAATTATCTATTTGTATTTCTTTTTTTTTCCTAAATGTATTATGCATTTCTTTTTGCTTTAAAGTATTAATTAAATTCGATAAAGTTATTTGAAGGATTCTGATTTTACATATGGACAGTTGTATGTAGCGATATCAAGAGTCAAAATGGATTGAACATACTAATATTGGATAAAGATGTTAGTGTTAAGAACCAAACAACAAATGTTGACTACAAAGAAATATTTAGAGGTTTGTGAACAAGTCTTTGATGATATTTTGCATAAAGCATTTGTTTTTGTTATAATTTTTTATTTTATGTTTCGTTAAACTATAATAATTACGTTGAATGTTAATGTTAATATTCATTTACCTTCCATTAGGATAAATATGTTGTTATTCATTTCATTCCATTATTTGTTTTTAAATCACGTTAAATCAAACAATGGTTCATCGATATATCCATTATTCCATTACATAAGAACCCTTTGATGATATTTTGCATTGCAACCAAAATCCATACAAATTTTATTACGTAACTTACAAATAAAGAAAACTTGTATGCTAAAATCTTTATAGAATTTTTTCATTTGACTTGGGGAATTGGTAAAACTTTCTTGTGGAAGACACTATCTGCATCTATAAGATCGAAACGTAAGATTGTTTAGAATGTTGTTTCGAGTGGTATTGCATCCTTGCTATTGACAGGTGGTAGAACAACACATTTTAGGTTTTCGATTCCTGAAAACCTGAATGAAGATTGAAGCATTAGACCAAAGTTTAAAGGATGTTTTTGGTGTTCGGGATGTTAACAATACCAAAAACTTATTTGGAGGGAAGGTTATTGATTTTGACGGTGACTTTAGACAGATTCTACCACTTGTCCCAAATGGAACCCAACATATAAAACAAGTTTTAAACTACAATCTTTATAGAATTTTTTCATTTTACTTGTGTATCCGCCGGGTGTACACCCGGGACTCTAACCTAGTAGAGAATATATAAGACAATTAAACTATATATGAAAACGAGCGAATATATATCGCACAAGAGAATAGTGTAAAAATGGTTAGATACACTGTAGCAAGCGTTTATAGAGCATGATAAAGTGAGAAGGTTGAGTTGGGTAACGAGTTAAAATGGGTTCAACTCAAACTGGGTTTTGATTAAAATGAGTTATTTAAAAGAAAAAAGTATCAACTTAACACCGGTTAAAATAGCTTATGTCCTAAATGGACTCAGTTGAAACGAGTTGTCTTTGAAAAAAGAATATCAAAGTGGGTTCGATGTACTATATCTTTCTACACATCGTATTGACAATGAGTGGTGATGGAAGAAATGGGGCAGTCGTGGCATCAACGATACTCCAATGGTGGTGTCATGGCGGTGGTGGCGACAATTGTGGTTGTGTGTAGTAGGTGGTGGAGATGACCCATCTAAACACGTTTAAAATTAACAAGTTTATAATAGTGACCAATTGTATAATTAGAGTTGACCTAAATTAAGTTGTTGCGCAATTTAACTAGACCTAAATGAAGTAATAACTAAAACAAAATTACGTGAATCACCTATTTCTTGATGATTGCTGTATGAATAGCGTGTGTACACTTACAAAAGGAGTTTATTATTATATCAAAAGTTATTTTCAGAAATTACAACGATACTTTATTTATAGGCTATTTTACTAATTAAAATACTAAGTTTAATCAAAATAATGTAGAAGCTAAACGGAATAGAAAATGTTAAAATACTACTACGACCATTACTACGACTACCACGACTATCATGACTACCACCACCACTACCACTAACACTATTACTATTAGTAGAAAAATTGGATTTAAATACTCCAAATTATTTTAAGTCCACTTGAATTATTTGCATGTCTATCTAAATAAAATAATTAACCATTAACTCCACTCGACTTATTAACATGTCTATTCAAATATAATAATTAACCATAGAAGGATGAACTTGAGGAATTACACCTTTAACGAGTTTTAAAATTCTCAAAGTTTTTTACCTCTTGGCTCTTGGGTTATGTAAAGACATATAAAATAATGTTATGTAAAAACAGTATAAACAAAGTAAATTTGAATTTGGGAATCGAGCATGACATACATGGATTAAATACAAATATTTTACACAAAATATGTTTGTCTAACGTCTTAATGTATTACTTGTCTTCGAACAACAATGTTTGGTTTTTCTTTTGTGTTTTTCTTAAATACATTATTTCCCAATTCTATAAGATGAACATCACAATGAAATTCGTATATGCTTATTTTTAGTTGTGAATCAACGTTAAATCTTTTTCCCAAGTCTATAAGACGATAAGTCAAAGGAAATATCAAGCATAGCATGCCAATGTGAATATTGTTGGAATCAGAACTCTAATATGATAATAAGAACAAGAATATGAAGGCAAAGTTTCACTATTATTCAAACTGAATTGGTGAGTACAAAAAACGAGAGACTGAGCAGCCTTATATAGGCAAACAGAAACAACAAACAAACCTACTAAAAAGCTGAATAGCAGGATACTATAACAGCCTAATTTGAAACTTAAAAACTGGACGTTACAAGTGACTTTGCCTCCAACTTTTATTCCACGTGCATGAAGCTAACAACTTTCCACAAAGCATGCATGACCACAACTTTAGTTTGAGTTATTTTCATCACCCTCCCTTAACTCAAACTCTTGCACTCCCAACTTCAACCTCAACACTTTAAACTTGTCTTTTGGAAGTGCTTTTGTCATCATGTCTGCAACCTGATCATGAGTACTGCAATACATCAGCTTCACTTCTTCTTTGTTCACCAAATCTCTAATGAAATGAAACCTCAATTCAATATGCTTGGAACGACTATGCATAGTATGATTTTTGGACAAGTAAATAGCAGACTGATTATCACAGTTAATAACAGTAGCTTCAGTTTGATTCAGCTCCAAATCTTCAAGCATTCTTCTTAGCCATACTGCCTGACATGCAGCATCAGTGGCAGCCACATATTCTGCTTCAGTGCTTGACAGAGCTACTATATGTTGCTTCTTATAACTCCATGTGACAGCTCCACTTCCTATATTGAATGTATGTGCAGACACACTTTCCTATCATCAATAGAACTTGCCCAATCACTATCACAAAATCCAGTTAGCACCATACCTGCCTTCTTTGTGCTTCTTTCATACATAATACCATAACTTATAGTTCCTGCCACATATCTCAATACCCTCTTAGCAGCTCCTAAGTGAAGAGTAGAGGGTTGTTGCATAAACCTGGCCAACAAACTTACAACAAACAGAATATCTGGTCTTGAATTGCATAAGTATAATAAACCTCCAATGAGACTCCTATACATAAAACCATCCACAGCCTTTGAACCATCTTCAACCAGCAGCTTCTCATTCGAATTCATAGGAGTATCTTCACACTTGCATCTTTGCATACCAAACTTATTCACCAGGTTTTCTAGCATATCCATCTTGTCCCAAAAAGATACCTTCTCTAGTTTGATGAACTTCCACTCCCAAGAACAAAGTGAGAAGACCAAGATCAGTCACCTCAAACATATTCATCATTTCTGATTTGAATTTCTTGATCATCAATTGATTAGAGCTAGTATATATAATGTCGTCTACATAGAGACATACATAAATAAGATCAGCCCCTTCCTTCTTAACATAGAGAGTTGGTTCATTTGTGCTTCATTTAAATCCCTGATTTGCAAAAAAGGAATCAATTTTAGCATACCAAGCCCTTGGGGCCTGTTTCAACCCATAGAGGGCCTTGTGAAGTTTATACACCATTTGCTCTTTCCCACTGTATTCATAGCCTTCAGGTTGACAAACATAAATTTCTTCATTCAGTTCCCCATTAAGGAATGCAGACTTTACATCTAATTGATGTATAGTCCATCCTAAATGAGCTGCCACATATATGATCAACCGAATGGTTTCAAATCTTGTCACAGGAGCAAATGTCTCCTCATAGTCAACACCCTTCTTTTGAGAGAAACCTCTTGCTACTAAACGAGCCTTATACTTCAATACTTCACGAGTTTGACCAACTTTAGTCTTGTAAAGCCATTTTAGATCTACCACATTTTTTCCCTTCAGGCAACTCCCCTAGACTCCAAGTCTTGTTCTTGTTAATAGCACTGATTTCTTCATTCATTGCTTCTTTCCATTCCTTCTTTGATACAGCTTCATCATATGTAATTGGGCCAGCAGCTGACAAAGCAAACTGACAGGCTGCATACACTTCCTGCAAACTTCTGTATCTCTTTGGAGTTGATCTTGTACTTGATTGTTGAGTACTGGAACTTTCTTCATGATCAGTTGAAACATTATTGTCAACAGTGGAATTACCTGCAGCTTCATCAGAAACATTAACATTAGTATTGAGAGTGTTATCTCCTTCTTGAGCCCGATCATTTTCTTCATCTTCATACACCAGTTGGTAGTTGATGTCATGTGAGGGATGATTCCAGTTCCACTTAGCATCTTCAAAAAACTATGGTTCCTTCCTGGTAATGATCTTGTTGGTAACTGGATTGTACAACCTATAATTAGTTGGACCAGAATAGCCAATCATTATACACCTTTCACCCCTATCATCAAGCTTCCTTCTTCCCTGATTAGGAGTTGTGGCATAAGCAATGCAACCAAACACCCTTAAATGATGAATAGATGGTTTATCACCTGCACATACCTCTAAAGAAGTTTGATTTATCAAAGCTTTTATAGGAGCCACATTCAACAAATTAACTGATGTTGCAGCAGCTTCAGCCCAGAAGTAGTTGGGAAGATCTCTTGCTTTCAACATGCTTCTAACAAGATCAAGTATGGTCCTGTTCTTTCGTTCAGCTGTACCATTCTACTCAGGGGTGTAAGGAGCAGTCAATTCCCTCTTGATTCCCTGCTCTTTACAGAACATATCAAAAGCGTTTGAACAAAACTCACCACCTCTATCAGTTCTAAGAGCTTTAATAAAACATTCACTTTGCTTTTCTACCATTGCTTTAAACATTTTGAAGGTTTGTAAAACCTCAGATTTTCTTTCAAGAAAATAAATCCAGCACATCCTTGAAAAATCATCAATGAAAAGTACAAAATACCTACTACCACCAAGGCTAGGCACTTGCATTGGACCACAAACATCAGAGTGCACAAGCTCTAACTTCTTTGAGGATCTGCCTGTTCTGGACTGAAAAGTGGGCCTGGTTTGCTTACCCAATATGTAATCTTCACATCTTTCAACTTGCTTGATAGTTGGCAACCCAATCACCATTTTCTTTTCCTTCAACTTTTGAAGACCTTTGTAGTGTAGGTGCCCATACCTTTCATGCCATAACAATGACTCTTTATCATGATTGTTGATGACTGAGTTGGCCTTGGAAGCATCAAGGAAGAACATGTTGTTTCTGGCCAGCTCAACCTTCATTAGCATGGTACCTGTTGACTTATTCATAATAGTACAAGCCTTATCTTCAAAGTATAAAGCATACCCCTTTCTCATTAATTTCCCAACACTCAATAAATTATATTCAAGCATAGGAGCATAGTACACATCAGCAAGCAATTTAATCTAACCATTACCAGTAGGTATCTTAACTTCACCTCTTCCAACAACTGAAATATCCTTCTTATCACCAAGCTTAACATTCAGTTTGAATGTCTCATCAAGAGAGGTAAAACTCTCTTTACAACCTGTCATATGGTTAGAATAGCCCGAATCTATAAACCAAAGAGAATTAGAGCTTTCACCATTTGAATTTGCCATAAGAGCATAGATCTGATCATCATTAATCACATGTGTGTCTTCTGGAATACAAGCAAAGAACAAGTGTTGTTCCTCACTTTGATCCTCATTATCCTGTTCAGCCACATTAGCCTGCATATCTTCATTATACCAGCAATCTTTCTTGAAATGACCATACCTTTGACATTGGTAACACTGAGGACCTCTATTAGAACCACGGCCTCTACCTCTGCCACTTCCTCTGAAAGTTCCTTTACCACGTCCACGACCATTGAATTGATCATTAAGGGACCTTCTTGCCTGTGGCTGCATTACTTGTAGTGCTTGCTCATCTGCCTTTTCTGGTGTCTTCAAACCAACACTCCTTCCATTCAATCTTGCCTCCTGAGACTGAAGTGACCCCATGAGTTTGACTGGTGTTAAACTGGTCAAATCATAGGCCACTTCTATTGATGGCATAATCATATTTGGGAGATAAGCTTCTTAGTATCTTTTCCACTACTTTCTGATCTGTCACTTCTTCACCATATGCACGTTGTTGGCTGACTATTCCCATAACACGTGAGAAATAGTCACCAACACCTTCATCTTCATGCATTGACAGATTTTCAAAATCCCTTCTTAATCCCTGCAGCCTCACACTTTGAACCTGTGAATCACCTTGGTACTCTAACCTGAGAATATCCCAGGTTTCCTTAGAATTACTGGCACCAGCAATCCTAGAAAACAAGAGATCATGAACCCCTTGTTGGATAACTGCCATGGCTCTAGCATCTTTCTTTCTTGCTTCAGCAATCTTGTTGGGTCATTCTCCACACCTGTTATTCCAGCATCAACAAGATCCCACAGATCTTGTGACTTCAGAATTGTCTTCATATGAATACTCCAGTGTTCGTAACCCTCATCCTTGAACACAGGAATCACTTGATTGGTAAGAGATGATTGTTTTTCAGCCATTGAATGAAACGAATAAAAGTGAAATAACAACGAAAGTGGATCACAAGAGCTAGCTCTGATAACACAATGTTGGAATTAGAACTCTAATATGATAATAAGAACAAGAATATGAAGGCAAAGTTTCACTATTATTCAAACTGAATTGGTGAGTACAAAAAACGAGAGACTGAGCAGCCTTATATAGGCAAACAGAAACAACAAACAAACCTACTAAAAAGCTGAATAGCAGGATACTATAACAGCCTAATTTGAAACTTAAAAACTGAACTTTACAAGTGACTTTGCCTCCAACTTTTATTCCACGTGCATGAAGCTAACAACTTTCCACAAAGCATGCATGACCACAACTTTAGTTTGAGTTATTTTCATCAAATATATGATTAGGTGAGTCTATTTTGACATCCTTTATGTCTATTTTGACACATTTTTACTCTGTCTTTTATATGTATATATGTATATATAAGAGAGAGATAAAGTGTGGGGTGTTAAAAAAAAAAGCATGACACCTAAGCTAATTGTGAATCGTATGTATACAATTGCTGATTGTACAACCATTGTAATACATCCTAGTGAACACAATCACGATTCAAAATATTGTTTGAAGTTTCGGAGTTAATAGACTTAACTTGATTCATTAGTTCATATTGAAATAGTGAATTATATGATGGTTAAGAATGTTTTATTCTTAACAATTATATCACAAACGATATGTATTCACCAAATAAACATGCTTCAAAAGTAGGGATCAGCATTTGGTACATGGTATCAAAAATACCAGAACGGTATTTGTATTTTAGTTTAATTTACCTTCAAATACCGAGTACTTTCAAATATTGTACTAATTGTTCATGGACCGAACAAAATTTTCTATTCGTTACTTTTAGGTAAGGAACACAAACGGATGCTAGTGAACACGAACAAATGTTTATGAACATAAATGAACACAAACGAATGTTCATAAACATAAACAAACATATATTAAATTTTGAATAAAATCGACATCTTTGATCACGAAATAATTCTCATCGAGAAGTTGACACCGGCGATGAGAAATTTTTTATCGTTTTGATTTGCGAAGGTTGTAAACCCTAAATTGTTAAATGGCGCATGTAATATATAATGCACTAAGGGGCTGTTTTGTAAGATCTGTTTGATTAAGTGCTGAATCATTAAGAGGGTCTGAATGGTTCAGAACCCCTTATTAGCTGAATGGTTAAGAGCTTAACAGACCATTCAGAGGCTTTTTTAGTTGAAACAAGAGGGGTTGTTTGGTTGATTAAGTGCTGAATCATTAAGATGGTCTGAATGGTTAAGAGGCTCTGAATGGTTAAGAGCTGAATCATTCAGCATCCCTTATTAGCTTAATGGTTCAGCACTTAATCATTCCATTCAGATGCTGAAACAAACAGTCTGAATGCTGAATGATTCAGACCTGAATGGTTAAAAGGCTGATTAAGAGGCTACCAAACAGCCCCTTAATGCTGAATGATTAAAAGCTGAATAATTAAGAGGTTTATTAAGAGGCTAACAAACACCCCCTAATATTTATTAAATTTGTTCTTAGTAGGCTTTTTGAAGCACTTAAATAAAATATAAAAATGTTATAATTGTAATGAACTATGAAGCACAAACGAATGCAAACAAACATAAGCAAATACAAACCAACATAAACATACACATGATCAAACATTCACGAATATAAATGAATGAATGAGAAATCTCATGTTATTTCCTTTAATTAAACATGTTCACTCATTTAATTCTAACTAAACAATTTACAACCTGTTTGTTGACCTTCATTTGCCTCACTAGCCATATGTTTGAATCTATAGTTTTTTTAATTTATATAATAAAGATGGTGATGTAAATATTACATTAAAATATTTCCATGTGGGACACTAACAATCCCACCGATTCTATATAAATACCCACACCTATCTATTGAAAACTTGTGCTACAAAAACCAATACACCCTTCTTTTCCCTCAAACCACACACACACTTTTGTGTGTCTAATCTTTGACTACAAACCTTAAAAAACATGAAGATGAACATAACAATAAAGAACTCATCAATCATCCCTCCATCAGAGGCCATACCAGACTGTCCTAAACAGCTATGGACCTCTAACTTGGACCTGGTTGTTGGTAGAATCCATATTCTAACTGTTTACTTCTACAGGCCTAACGGGTCATCGAATTTTTTCGATGCGAATGTTATGAAAAAAGCGCTTGCTGATGTACTCGTCTCGTTCTATCCAATGGCTGGGCGATTGGATAGAGACGAGACGGGTAGGATTGTTATTAATTGTAACGGAGAAGGAGTTTTGTTTGTTGAGGCCGAATCGGATACATGTTTGGATGATTTTGGAGAGTTTACTCCGTCGCCGGAGTTTAGTCGCTTACGCCGACTGTTGATTACTCCGGCGACATTTCTTCGTACCCGTTGTTTTTTGCACAGGTACTTATTTTATTATATTTCTCGTTTTTATACATTTACTGTGGTTTTAGTTGATTTATGTTAGAGTAAGTACAAACTATTTATTACTATGTTTAAAAGATCTAATTTCACTATCACACACAATAAAGCTATTATAGAAAATTAATATTGCATACATGTTATGTTACAACTATATATGAATAATGATGACATCCAGCACATTGAAACCCAAGAACAACTTGAGTTATTGAAAGCATAAATGACTTAATAATTTGGTCCACAGTGTCATTTGACAGTTAAATAATATACCCTAATATATGTCTAGATACATAGAGTATAATTGATTGAATTTGTCTGAAAGTAACATCTCTGTCCACAATATGAGGATACATAGCTCATAAACAATATAAACCTTTCTTAGATCTCTAGTAAGTTTTGTTTATTTTTTTTTTATTTCATAAATTTACAATAAAAGGTATGTGTATCAAGTAAAATGGTTATTAGGCGTGTTCAATACATAACCATTTAAAGTTGGCATATAAGAGGAGTTAGAAAAAGCGTGGGATAAGCAGTTACATAACTGTCTTATGTATCACTAGATAAAAATATAAAAAACAAGTGTTATGTGATTTTTGCGGTTCGCTGCTTAAAATTGGTTATGTATTTAACGACTCTATTTCTTGCCAAAAACATTTTTAAGTCAAAAGTTATATGTGAGGCTGCTATGCACATTCAATTGTCTATTGTATTAAGTGGGTCTAGAAACTTTTGTGAGGGTTGTCTGAACACTTATAAAAGTTTTCTAACAACCCTTTTTTCCATTCAAACTTCCTGTTTTCACTTATTTCCAAAAACTAAATTTGCTTTACCACATGTAATGCATATGGTACATGTCATAATGCATAACCCTTAGTATTGGACCGATAATTCGTTTCTTGGAAGAACAATATCAACTTTCAGATCCGTTGTCCGGGCTTTGGTAGCCTCTTAATGAGGCTCTGAACCATTCAGCTCTGAATGGTTCAGCATTCAGACTGTTTGTTTCAACCTAAAAAAGGCTCTGAATGGAATGGTTAATAGCTGAACCATTTAGACTTGATGCCTAGCTGAACCATTCAACACTTAATCATTCAGAGCCTCTTAACCATTCAGACCTCTTAATGAGTCAGCACTTAATCAACCAAACAGCCGTTTACACTACATAACATAGCGTGTAGTATTATGTTGTCCAACACAACCATGTAACCCATGTGAGACAAAGATGTAAATGTTGTATAGTAGCAATATTAAATAGAGAAGTTAATGTAAGTGGCCATCAGCATCAGTTAGATGAAGAGTAGGTATAGTACCTTTTTAAAGATTTTGCTAATTTTGACTTTTAAAGTTTGACCTTTTGATTTCTACTTTTATATTATCAAATTGATCAAAAACTACTAGATTTCACCCAAGTTGATTGAGTTTGTTTTGATTTGTTCTCCAGGTAACTCGTTTCAAATGCGGAGGAGTCGGTCTGGTTGCGGTGTATTCCATACGTTATCAGACGGTTTATCCTCCCTCCATTTCATAAACACATGGTCCGATGTGGCTCGTGGGCTGTCTGTGGCCATCCCACCTTTCATTGACCGAACTTTACTACGTGCACGCGATCCACCCACTCCAACCCATGACCACGTCGAATACCACCCGCCTCCTACCATGACCAAAAAATCGGGTTCTCTTTCTAAATCCTCCACCACCATGCTAAAACTCACATTGGACCAACTCAACGCTCTCAAAGCTAAAGCCAAGAACGACGGTGGCCCCAACCATAGCACATATGAAATCCTAGCGGCTCATCTATGGAGATGTGCGTGCAAGGCTCGAGGCTTCCAGAAGACCAGTTGACCAAACTATACGTAGCCACAGATGGACGGTCAAGACTGAGTCCTCACCTCCCACGAGGCTACCTTGGGAACGTGGTCTTTACAGCGACCCCAGTCGCAAAATCAGGTGATCTTACATCAGGATCATTGTCGAACGCTGCAAAACTGATTCACACCACACTGGCCAAAATGGACGATGAATATCTTAGATCGGCTATTGACTACCTTGAGTTACAACCTGACCTATCGGCTCTTATTCGTGGGCCTAGTTACTTTGCTAGCCCAAACCTAAACATAAACTCATGGACAAGACTTCCTGTACATGACGCGGATTTTGGGTGGGGTCGGCCGATTTTCATGGGACCCGCCGTCATATTGTACGAAGGAACCATATATGTTCTACCGAGCCCGAACAACGATAGGAGTATGTCTTTGGCAGTTTGTTTAGATGCAAGTGAACAGTCACTTTTTGAGAAGTACTTGTATGATATGTAAGGTTTTGTAACAAACCAAGTTGTGGCCAATTTGGTTTTTGGTTTGAATTTTTATTTTTTGTTTTGGTTTTCTGATAATAAAAATGTGATAGTTGCGTAGAGCTTAATTAACTCGTGTCCAAACAAGATCGTTTTGCATCTTAACCACTTGTAACCACTGGACCAGTGGTCCACAAGATTACATGTGTGTACAAACCTATATTTTTGTTCATATATGGATGATGAAGGGGTTTACATACAAAGCAATTGAATGAATAGATTTCTTTTTAGGAAGTATGCAAACAAAAAAAAAGGTCCTTAGATTACAAAGTCTAATATATCCATTAAAGTAAAAAATTTTGGGCCCAAATTTTTTTCGCTCGAGGCCCAAATTTTTTTTGGCGTTTTCGGAGACGGCCCTGACGGGTAATAGTCAATAAACTCGACAAAAGCAAATTCGTTCTTCGAATACATAATAATCACACAAATCCAATCAATTGTTATCATATAAAACTTAGCCAATCATAGTAATAAAGATATCACACAATTCATATAATGTCATGTCGTGGAACCTCCCATTTGCCTCAAGCCATCGTTTGTTTCTTTTTATTCCAAAAAGTTAACGAACTTCTCTTTGTTTCTTTTCTTGCGATGATTTAGCTAACCCAACAGCAAGCCCAATTAATTTGCTTGCTGAAGCCCTCGATCTCTCTATCCAAAAGTTGCTCTGTGGACCCTCTAATTCCTTTCACAAAAAAAACTCTTGCAACGCTGCCATATTACTAGCCCAATCTCCTTCATCATGGCCTAATTAAATCTAGTTCGATTGGCCCAAATTAATTTTAAGTATAACCCATTTGTATCATTTCTTCTAGTTGACTTCCTGATAGAGGTACACAAAATAACCGGCTAAATAAAAATATTCAGTTATTAACTTAAACTAGTTAAAAACCAATTGAGGAGTAACTGATTAGTGGTTACTTTTAGCTGTAGATTAGGAACTGGCTAAAGGATCTTTTTTATTGGATTACCGGTTATTTTAAACCGGGTTTTAATTGTCTATCGATTAACTGGGGAAACAGAAAAAAAAATGAATTTTCTTTTGAAAATAACAAGTTATTAACCGAACCGGCTAAAGTGATCAATTCAACCAGTTAAATTAATAATAAGTTACAGCAATAACCGAATAATGCAAAAATGAGAAAATAATCGACGATTAGGTTAACCGAACCAGTTAAAAAATAACTGGGATGTGCACCTTTACTTCCAAGTGATACTCTTCAAAACAGTTCTTGGAACTCAATATTTATTTAATATAGCCAATTTCCTCATATACAAAGCTCCAACTAGGGGTGTTCAAAATTCAATTAACAAGAACTGGATTAGACTATCAAGAATTTGAATTCGATTCAATTCGAATTCAAGTCCAGTAAATCAAATACGAATCAAAACGAATTTATGAATTTAAATTCAATTCGATTCAAAATTCGAATTCAAAGTATACATATATTTTTCAAATATATACTAGATTATATCCCAGAATTTTTCCGGGATAGACGAATCTAATATGAAGTGATAAAATATGTGTTCTGATGTAACATATAAATTAATGTACTACAATATGAGAAAAAAACAATTTTAATCATGTGAATAAGAATGAAAATATATATTAAAAGGAAGATGTACGTTTGGATAAGGAGCAGAGCCAGAAATAACCATTGCAGGACGTGATTGAGATGGTGGTCTTGAAGGTGTGGTTCTTTTTTCTGAAAGGAATGGTTTTAACGTATCTGCTCTGGATGAAAATAAAATTCCTAGTTTAGGCAAAAAAAAAAAGAGAAAATAATTGACAATTAGTAATTTGCCTAAACATGAACACATTGTGTTTTTTTCCTGTATGTTGAACAAAAACCCATAAAAAGTCGTTTTTTTTTCGTTTTTTGTATAGCACCATGATACTTATTGAAAAGATAATAAATCGCTCGTTTATTTGGTGTAATTATCCTATGCATTAACAGATAAACCTCATGAATAGTATTCTCGGCCATTTTGGTAATTTTCTTTTATATTGCAGGGCATTTTGATAAACGATGAGTATTTTGCTACGTGTTATCCTTCTACCCTGCCACAACATTTGTTTGCTACGTGTTATCCACTACCCTACCACGTTTTACCTGCCTTTCTATTAAGGTGTGTCTTTTGTCATATCTTTGTTCTGCAACTTCATCGTAGAAATCATTAGGTATTGAAGTGAAATTGTTGCAGTTGAGTAACATGTTTCTTGATTATAATAATGTTGCATCACGGGTTGTCCCGGATAGTTTAGATCTGCATTAAGTTTGCAAATTTTCTCTGCCACGTCAGCTAATATCACAGGAAATATCCCTGATTTCTTCGGGGCGATACGTTTACCATGCTAATAGCATTGCATTTATCGTTTAATTATCTTGAAGGGGGTTGCCCAATTCATTTTCGGGGTCTTCAATTCAGAGTCTGTGGTTAAATGGGCATAACACTTAATTTGACTCAAGTTTGGCTTCATTAGAACCAGTTTTGGGGACGATACCAGATCTTTTGAGCTTGAGTGAGTTGCAAGATTTGAGTTTGAGGGATAATATTTTAGCGGGGTTGATTTAGGTAGGGTTAATAGCTTTTGTTACAGGGAGCGACTCCGAGATTTGGTAAGACTGTGGTTGTTGATCTAGGTAGGATTAATAGCTTTGGTTTGCCTGATGCTTGTGTTGGTTGTGATGATAGGGTTAATAGTTTGTTTGAGGTTGCGAAATCTGTGGGTTATTCGCAGGTTTTTACGGATAATTGGATGGGTAATGATTCATGGTTAGGTATTGCTAATGCTGACATGAAGTTTTCTGAGCCCATTTGATTATGCTAACGAACTCTAGCCCATTGGGTTGTGTAGGCAGCGTACAAGGTTGTCGAATACCATATTCAACCGTTGTGCAACGCGCGACCTTGCAACACACTAGTTTTTTTTTTAAATCTAGTATATAAAAGTTATTAAGGTTCAAAAATTGTGGGAGAAACATGAGAGAGAAAAAGACTTTTTGAGGGAAATAAGGGGAAGGATGTCACGTGACACACTCAATGGGGGAGGATGGCTTATTGAGCGCCATGTCAGCTTTAGTGCTTTCTTTTATTAATATATATAGATAGATATAAACACATATATTGAAGGGATATGGTCCCGAAAACTAGCGCGGATAAGGACTCTACCCCGCAAGATAGCTCAGAGTTATACGACGTCCGCAGATTAACCCATCAGCACTAAACACAAAGCTAAGAAGATGAAGGTAACAGAGCTCCGCAAAGTCTCCCTTGCGTAGGCTAAAGCATCTGCGCAGGCCTCCTCGCTTGTCACCGCGGGTGTTCTGCGCAGACCTATTGTAGGATGACGCGTGGCAGAGTTGACCCAACAACTCTAACGACCAAAGGTGCAGCACCCATGTTCCCACCATGCTGCACTGTTCAGCTTTGCGTCAGACGTCACATCAGACGCCTTCTAGAAGAGCAGACTAGCGTTGTCAGAAAAGGATCCGCCTGCAGCCACTCCTGTCGCACCACGTGAACAATTGGCAGTGAAGTGCACTCTTTCTCACTCTTAAACATTAATTACGCTCAAGTCATATCTTAACTACTTGGTCCAATCCTAACTGATTGGGCCAAAAGTAGGTAGGCCCATAACCCGGGCCCAAGCCCATCGTCCTGGTTATGGGTTAGTGATGTTTGGTCCATGCGTGCACTATATAAAGGAGGTCACCCATCCTCATATATGCATGCAATATTGCAAGCAAACACCATTTTTGTGTCTGTACGTTGGAATCACATCGATTACCTAGCAGTCGCCTCATTTCGTACGATCCATTTGTTCCTTTCTTTTCAGGTTTGGGTTCGAGCCATGAGTGTGTGTAAAGGATTGTACCCTGCTGCAGCCACAAATTCAACACCATAATCGCCTCGGTAGAGGTAATTATAGTTCGTTGTTTCTTCATTTGCGTCATTCGTACTAGCTAGAACTTGTTTCTTTCACATCTTTTAGCCCACCCCATGGCCGAACCCAACCCTAAAACTCTGGTGTCCCCTTTAAACGTTGACCCTTTACGTCCACTTGATGGAGACGACAGAACTCCACATACTGTCACAAAACAAACCACTACAAGGGTCCAAAAACCCGTCCAGGACTTACACCACTCAGACAACGATGAAAATGAGTCAGTCAACACGAATGGTGGTGTTTAACCCACTGCAGACGTTAGAATATCTTAGAAGTGATTGGGCTAAGTCTGCACTAAGAAGAGCTTACGCATATGTGTTTTAATGAAACGTCTTCAAAAAACAAACAGTCTGCATATGATAATGTCTGTGCGTGGTTTGCGCAGCACATACAGAAGAGCCTGCGCGGACTTTTAAAAAAACAAACAAAACCTAATTGTTGTTGATACTTTTAATTTGATTTTCCAATTTTCAAGCTTCGTGTTTGCATTTTATATTATTATGATAAATCTACCATTTTAAGCTCATTTTCTCCATAACCTACGAAAAGAGTACTCAACAGAATATATTTTATAACATAAACGTTGTGTTCCCGAGTTAACTCAAGAGAGGAAAAGAAAAGAAATGAAGGAAAATCCTTTCCTTTCTTTTCCACCCATTTCCTCCCAATTTGGAAGGATGAAATGTGACTTAGCTTTCTCCTCTTTTCCTTTCCTTTCTTTCCAAAAAATAATTCTGGACACACATTTCATCATTTCCCTCCATTAAAAAAAACTCAGGAACACACACTATTTGTTCCTTTCCTTCCATTTCCTTTCTTTTCTTCTTTTAAATTAACTCGAAAACACAACGAAAGTCACCGATCAACTAGATTTAACAATATATGTATTTTATCAGGTAAAAGTCTCCAACTGAACCATCCTTTCCTTTAACTTCGATAACTATAATGGACGTCCATAAAGTACATATATAGCCATATTTTTAGTCTTTTGGTTTAACTGGTGTAAGATTGGGCGTTAAACCAAAGGATGCAAAAATATGATAAGGCTTAGTATCGTGTGGTGGCGCCTAATGCCACCTCACAATTTAATCTCGCTAAACCAAAACAGAAAGGCCACAAATGGCGCACTAAGCCCCTATGGGCGCTACCCCGTCAACGGGTACGAGGGCTTGGGTTGTAGGGACCCTTTTTTCCAACAATTCAACATCTCACATTTTTATAAACATTTTTTATAATGAACATGTTTTTAACTAAATCACTGCATTTTTTTGAACGTGTAACTTACTTAGGCCACTGGGGCACCACCGAGATGGTGTCGAGTACCCTCCACAGCATTAATCGCAGCTCGCCGAGTAGATTATCTGCACACCACCTCCCAACAACCCCTCCCACTCAACAACCCCTCTCTCATCTGCATCTCTCTCCTCTACACACACGTTTCGAGGCATTGTATCTATCTCCTTCTATTGCTAAGTACCCATGAACTATACCTGTCCCCACTACCTTTTCCGCCTACGATGGTATTTACCGTAGAGACAGTGAGATACTCGTAATCCAATCGGGTGATGCCCGACTCCTTAACACTAATTGCATATGGCATAAATGTTAGAGTTTTGTTTTTTATTTTGTAGGAACAGTAATGTTGAGTCATATCAAACACAACCTTTAAAAAAAAGAAGCCATGTCAAACATAAATGACATAGTCTCTGATTTTTGTTTAAAAAGGGACCTCATTTTGACGCACCACACGCCTCCACTTGTAAATACACACCCTTACACTATACGCGGCATATGAGAGCTTGACAATAAGAATGTTTGTGGCCCCTATACAAGTGACGTATAGGCCTATACACGACGTATAAGTCCTGATATGACTTTAACTTTTTTTTGAACAATGACTTTTCTTCAAATCGGAAGTGGTAGAAGTTTATCACACCCTCCTAATCGGCAGGCCCTAACCCTTTTCACATGCCCAAACTATGTTATCTGAACCGTGTCCACACTGGCATGGCGGGGGCTTCGCTGTCAGCCCGGAAATCGTACTGCCTTCACATGAGTTTTACCTCGCTGGAATAACAGCCGGATGAAAACCGGGTTAGCTCAGAATCGAGTTTGCATCTCTTGGACCATAAGCCTCACCATCATTGCCTTGTGTCCCTCAAATGCAGCCTGTGAGAATCTAACTCAGGTCTCCTAAAGGGAAGACCGGTCCCTTCACCAACTAAACTACACTTGAAGGACTATACTATACTTTAACTGATATACACTAACGCGTGGAAGTTTGTGTCACACTCTATACTCTATACGCGGCGTATACTATACATAGAGTTAGGGGTGTTCATCGGGTTTGGTTTTCGGTTATCGGGTTATTCGGGTCGGGTTATTCGGGTTTTCAGTTTTGAAAATATTACCCGATAACCGACCCAATCTAGTTAAATGGTTATCGGTTATGGAGTTAATCGGGTTCTGGTTTTTCGGGTCGGTTTAAATGGTTATCGGTTTAATGATTCGGGTGTTTGGGTTACGTATTTCCAACTATTTGGGTTGCGTATTTCTATCCATTCGGGCTACAATATGTGTAAAATAAAACCACAACATGGGCTACAATATTTAGTTGCAAATTTGGCTACAAAAACACTACTCCGATATACATAAAAATATGGAAACTGAATCATTTTGAATTATTCGGGTTATTCGGGTCAACCCGAATTATACAAAACTAATCCGAAGACCAACCCAAAAGACTCTAGTCGGGTTCGGGTATGCACTTAATCGGGTTCGGGTTAATCGGGTAAGGTAGTTTTTCGGGTCGGGTCACTTCGGATTCGGTTCGGTTATCGGTTAAAAAGAACACCCCTACATAGAGTGAGAGTGGTGTAAAAACAATTTTGGGTACCAAACGGCTATAAATTCACGTCATATCAATAATTTCTGCTCATTTCCAAAACAACCCTTCCCTTCCCTGACACATCGGCTGCCGTCAAACTCAATGGCCTTCAATTTTCAAGCCTTTGATACGCAGCTACAACACGTCTCCAACCAAACCTCCATCGGTATGCTTTATCTCTCCATCTGTTAAAAATATTATTATTATTATTATTATTATTATTATTATTATTATTATTATTATCAAGTTTTTACATGAATCTAATTTAGTTAACAATTGAGGAACAGTGAATAGAAGAGAGGAGATAGAGAGAGAACTGATGAAAGAGAGAGTACGTGAGGAGATATTATTACAAGAACTACAACGTTGCCGGAGTTTGTTGGAAGCGGAGGCGCGTACATCACACACGCCACCACAACCCACCCATGGTTACCGGTTTGAGCCGGATATGATCCGGTATGGTCAGCCGGTTCGACAGGATAATAGAAGTGTTTTGTTGCCGTTTCAGGGGGTTTATGACGGCGGCCGTGATGGTGTTAGTCGGTTTGATGATGTTTACTTAGCACGGAACCACTACCAGCACCACCGTGAATAAACATTTAGTTTGGTTTATAGTATGTTTTATTTTAGTTTTATCTATAGACATTATTATGCTTAAGGTTTTTTTTATGTATGATATGTCTTTTATTACGGCACTCGTATTTGGTTGTTAGACTACGTGTTGTGGTGGGGGTTAAAAAATGTGGTTAAAATTTTATCTAGGTGTGGTGTGGTAATGTAAAATAAAGTGAAAGATATAAAAAAATAAAATAAAAGGAAAGAGGTGATATTGATTGGCACATTGTAGGCCTTCACGCCCTTGATATGGTGAAGTTGGCCACAAGAGTAGCGTCTGTGGTGTTTTGGGGTGGCGGGTTGTAGCTAAAGATTTTAGGGTCATTTACATATTCCCCCTGCTAAGATCATTTATTACATATTTACCCAACTTAAAAAGTCAATTACATATATCCCTCTCCTAAGGCATACACAAGTAGCAAGTCATAAGAATTGTGTTGACCATGGCAAGCGTATTAGTGGGTTGAGAAGAAGACGACCCATTTGACCGATATTTGTATTATACTTTTGCATATTAGTACTCTTAAATTATAGTTGTAATCTCATATTCAAGGAGTTGTCCTAGTGCTTTGGTATGGTAGAATTCTTCTATTGATAAGAACATTTTTTTCACTTTGGATGAGAAACCCAAGCAATGCTTTCAGGCCTTCAAAATGATCAGAGGACTCACAACTGCAAAGGTGTGTTGGGGCAGACTATGTATGATCTGTCACTACCGGGTTTGCAAATTCGATGTTCGAAGATCTAATGGAAGAATTATATTCATACATAACATTAGTAGAACATAGCTAAGAAACTGAATTATAAATGCACTGAGATTAAAGAGTATAAGGAGTGGAGGGGGGAAAGAGGGGGATGAAGCGTCATGTGGCACGTGTGAGGGTCAATCGCTCCCTGTTTGTACCGTAAACTCTCTCCAAAATCACTTGAGACTGGTATTATGTGAATATGAAACGAAAAATGATCAAAGAGCATATGAGAAAGCAATAAACAGTTTTCTATTAACTTTAATCTTTCCCATACATCATCATATATTTTTTACCTTTTAAGCACACTAGGTCTCCTAGACCTACAGTCATCTACCCATGAAAACTATAGATGTCAATTGCATACAAGTTATGACTACCATATGTACATTATGCAAACTATTGTAATTTAAGGGAGCGTGATTTATGATTGTGCATATCTCTGAAAGATGATGGTTATTGTTGTGCATTTGATCTCTAGATATGAACAATTCAACGGTGAAATAAAGCCGTTTTATGCCCAATCGATTCATAAATATTGTATGGTTGATAGGTTGCAGACTTGCAGCCCATTATATTTTCCACTGGAGCACTCCGTCTATTCTTTTAAAATTTGTCTAGTTAATAATATATCTATAAATAATTGGTAGTAAGACCATGTGTAATGGTGTATGAAATTGGCGTTAAAGAAGCTATTCGCGCCCCAACTAGCGCTGCCACACCACCCCAAGGGCGCTAATTGTGTTTTTTTTTGTTGTTGCGTTAAAATTTTCACATCGTGCAATGGATTACTTTTTAGCATGAGATGGATTACTTTTTGAGTGACCAATAAAATTAATGCAAAGTGAGGAGGGGCACTAATTTTACGCTACATAGTAGTTTTGCTCTAGGAAAAAAAAGAGTGGGATTGCATGTGGCATCACTTAGTGGAACTACCCCCGATGAAGCCACAACATAGTAACGGAGGTGGGAGGTTTTAAGGCTTAGCCTATTTCCTACCCTGAGATGTTCGGTTCGAATCCACACCGGTCAGGCTTTGCTCATGTATAGCCCTGAATGAGACGCGGTTAAAAAAAAAAAAAAACTTAGTGGAACTACCGCAATTAAGACCAATAAGGACATGTTACTTTGCATGTGGCATCACCTATCCGTATGTCATGTCAAATCATTATTTTATTTCATTTCAAAATTTAAACCATTCTCTCCCACATTATATAACCCTTCTCTTCTTCCCTTGCCATTAACACATTCATCAATGGACTGCCATCACGTCGGTACGTCATCACATATTTTCCTTCTTTCCTTTTTTTTATATAATAATTAACATTTTCATTGTTCATATTTTACAGACAGATCACGGAACAGAACAAGTGTAAACGTACAACCAATGGATATGAGAGCAATGATCCATCGAGAAGTAGAGAAGGAAATAATAAGAGAAAATATAATAACAGAGGAGCTTCTACGACGTCGTATTTTGGAAGCTGAAGTTCGGAGAGAACTAAATTTACAACCTTTGACTAGTTACGTTTACCGGTTTGAACCGGAGATGACTTGCATGGTGAACCGGTTTT
Source organism: Ambrosia x helenae (assembly GCA_030844895.1). NCBI lineage: Eukaryota > Viridiplantae > Streptophyta > Magnoliopsida > Asterales > Asteraceae > Ambrosia > Ambrosia x helenae. The sequence continues at coordinate 25,432 of JAUTDX010002132.1, forward strand.
ATATGAGTGTAGAAGAGTTGCAATGCCGTTGACGGAGAGATATCACGACGTTAGTGGATTAGAGACTGTTCCGTTACAGTGGCGGGCCCCGTCTCCTAATATCAAAACGTTGACTGTTAATCGGTCAAATTCAGTTAGCAATGATAACGAAATGATCGGTTTGGTGAGTATTATTTTTTATCTTTGATCCTTTTGTGTTTTTTAAACACAATTTCAATTCAATTCTATTTATTATTTATTTATTTATTTATGCTATAGTTAAATTTGTGAAGGCATGTTCAATCATTTGTACTCAGTACATAAATATATAAAAGTTACATAGATGAGATATAAACTAGTTAAATGAGTTGTTTTTTAGGGCTGGGTGGGTCCAATTGGCAAAATCGTTAAGACTGATTTGGTGTGATTTAAGCCGTTCAGAATAAAGAAAGTTAAACAAGTCGTTTTATGTTTTGAAGTTATGTTATGTTAATCGCGTCATTTCTCTAACATGTTTAACATGACTAGACTTTTTTGCCAGCCCGGTTGTTTTGCTAAACCGGTTCTGGTCAACAAAAGTCAAGTTTTTTTTTTTGTAACAAGGTTGAAGAAAGTCAAAGTGTAGTGTTTTGCCGGCTTTGTTGTAACCGGTTTACAATGTGATTTCAAAACATTATTCAATCTTGAAATTTAATGATTGGTTTGAATACGGGTGAATAGAGCACCATGATGACCACTTTTTGTGTATTGTAGGGACTGCCATCTGGGTCGAAACGGAAAGCAACAACAGCATCACCATCCGCAGCAAAGAAGGAGGAGGATTTGAGCTGCGGAGTTTGTCAGATAGTTGTTACATCTGCACGACATCTGAAAGAGCATTTATCAGGAAAGAAACATGTAGCGAAAGTGGCAGCTATGAGCAAGATAATCAAGAAAAAGCCTACTAAGAAGAAGAAGAAAGGGAAGAAGAAACGTCAAAAACCTAGTTAACAAGTTTTTGGTTTCAATTTGAATAATTGTTGATTAGGACTTTATTTGAAAACATTATGTTCAAGGTTTGTTGATATGTACATTCCTTCGTTTTGTGTCCAATCTTTGAGTCGTGTTAATCAGGTATCCGCGGTGCTGTACAACATTGAATCATTGATATGTTAGTGAATGGTCGAGTATTAGCCTTTGGGTTAGATCTTGAGGCCATCCATACCCTCTTGCCGTGAGCCTGCTCATGTTGGCTCACGTTGGGTCATCGCGCCGGGGTTCGCGTAGAGCTGTTGTGGTTGGGAGTGAGCACCAGAGCTAAAACCTCGCTCTCGTAGGGCTATTCGTGTGGCCACAACACACAGGATTAGGAGTAGTACTTGATGATTTTTGCAATGTCCAAGTCGTTGTCTAGGGTACATAACATTTTAAGTTAAAAAAGGACTGCATCATTTGTTGTTTGAAATTATTCAAGGGAATGTGATAGAAGACAAATATACTAAATTCTAAATAGAATGCGACACAGTGAAATTTAATCATTTGTCTCCCCCTTGGGGGCACAAATGCACAAGTATCCAGTATCAAAGTTTTAAAAAGAAAAGATAGCATCATTTGTTATTTGAAATTATTATTGTGAATGTGATAGAATACAAATTACATATACACTCATTATTACACTACACAATATTAAATTACAAGCTGAATGAATAGTAAGTTAAAAAAAAAAATCAGTGATTACACATACAGTGAAATGTAATGATTGCACAACAAGCAAAAAATGGGTGCATATGTATATGTGCTTTGTGAGATCATGATACATATGACTTCTTAATCATTGGCTTGGGCTATAGGCACAATGGGTTTTGCATAACTTCTATGTTAATGATTTTAGTGTAATCAACCTAGTTTTAATGATGATAATTTAATAAAAGATCAAATGTGAGATTATAATAAATATTGATACAAGACAATGTGGGTGGAGCAAACGCTTGATCATGACTTACGATTTTAGAGCACCATGAAACCTAGATAGTTTTTAGTTTAAACTATGGGGCTCCAATGGGCCACTACCTTGATGGCTTGATGGGTCCAAGGAGCAAAGCCTCTCATGGTGGTTGTGATGTCCTATCAACGTCGATAATATTCATTTTGCCTTAAAAAAGTTTCACTGGGAAATGCTTTGGATTTACATGGATATTTCATTATTTCTCATACACTTTTATGAAGCGTTGCAACTTGCAACGGTTTACTTCAATCATTATGATTTCGTATACACACAAAATATTTCAACCTAAAAGTGATTTGCATGATTCATCATCTTAAAATTTGTTTCATTATTTTGTTCTATGCAGTTTTAGACTGATAATCACATTCTTCAGTTTGATAATAATAATAAAAACCTCAATACACGAACAATAACAATACCAATGAAGCCTAGCTCAGTTGGTGTAACAAAGAGGAGCTAGAGTGGAGGTTGAGAGTTTGATTCCGGTCGGAGCCATATTTACCACATATGGGGGTTCCACATGGGAAGATCCTCAATCCAAGTGGGATGGGTAATCAGTACAGGCTGACCCAGAGTGTTAGTCAAAGCTCCGCCAGCTGCACCACTTGCCAATTAAAAACAAACAATACTCCCTCCATCTCATTTTAGATGTCATGGGGCCCATAAACACACAAATTAAGATTGTCTTTTGTTTTTATGTAAAATGACAATAATATCCTTAAATTATTATTTCAAATCTTTGATTGTCTTTTGTCTTTTATGGGCAAAACTGAAAATTACTTAAAACTGAACATTTAATTTCGGATAACAAAACGTAGAAAAATGGACATTTAAAATGGGATTGAGGGAGTAATACATAAAATGTACAAAGTTCTGTTTTATAATTTTAAAAACTGAAGGGACTTCAAAATAAAAAAAATAAAAAAAAAAAAACATGTTTACATCGCTTAATAATAAAACCCTGTCTTTTGTGAACCCACTGATGTTTTTGCTGCTTGCTGTTGTTCAGTACCCCATTCAAGACCCTTTTACGGTATATTCCTTTTCTTCTTCTTTTTATTCCCATTGATTCAATACCCATAAACATATGTATCCATTTATTGAATCTGTAGTAAACAATTGACAGGATTTGATATTATTATTAGGTATTCATTTAGGGTTAAGTTTGTTGATTAGTTGCTTATTGTTTGTTGATTGGAATCTAATTTTGAGATTAGGGTGTGTGTGTTTTGGTACTCAGATTTATGAAAAGATTGAGACTTTTGCTATTTTTATAACAAAGACTTTTACTTTGTTGTTTTGATTATAAGGATGGCAGTGGGGTGGGTTTGGATAATCCCAATTCTATACCCGGCCCAAAACCCGTTGGGTATCTGGTATACCCATGGGTTTCGGCCTTTCGGGTATACGTGTTTGTTTATAAAAAATGCACGTTGGGTATACCCAACCCAAAACCTGTTGGGTATCTGGTATACCCATGGGTTTCGGCCTTTCGGTATACCTGTTAGTTTATAAAAAAATGCATGTTGGGTATACCCAACCCAAAACCTGTTGGGTAACTGTTAATCAATTACATGAGAATTGTGAAATTCAGGGGGAAGTACTAACTTTGACATAAGGGTGTAGGGGGCACCTTCGGGTAGTGCAATCGGGTACTTTTAGAACACTAGCGCAATTGGTTTGGGTTGTGCAATCGGGAAATCCTTTTTTGGTTCATGAACCCGAAAAGAGAAATGGTACTTTGGGTAGATTTGGTAAAAATATATTTTTTGGTAGTTTGGAACACCGTCACAATTGATTTGGGTAAAAATGAGGTGTGAAGAGATATGTACCCACGCATGCGCACTGCCCCACATCTCCACACACGTCAGCACACTACGCTGACGTGGACTTCTAGAAGCCTGCGCATGTAACCTCGTACATGACAGCTACAATCCTTAGAGAGCTCGTCCTTAGCTGAGAAAGATAGATTATAGTTGAAACGCTGTAATAGTCTGTATTTTGAGTCTCTGTACTGTCCAACAATCGTTAATAAGAATTGTCTCTTCATTTGTGCTCATATCTATAGATTATAAATTATTATATTGGTGTTTCTTCAAGGTGGCACTCATTCATTGGTTGGTTCAATTTGGGTACTTTGGGTAGTTTTAGGAGTGCTTCTTACATCCTAAGCCATTGATCGGTTGATTTAGTTCATCCTACGGTTAGACGGTTGGTTCTTATAATCTGCATGATTGAATTGTATACCAGTGAAATGCAAAGAAATATGTAATTTTCTTACATATTTGAAACCCGTGTTAGTCTCTTGTCTTTTTATAAAAATTCTATTTAAGATTTGAAGACCGAAACAATTTTAGAAGTTGGAATGTGATTTTACAAAGTGAATGCATATATCCTTTTGTATCTGTTTCTTTCTTCAGACAGTGGGCGTTGCCCGTTGGCTTTTCTGTTATTTTTAAACTCTTTGTTTGGATGGTTGTACGTGAAACTTATTTTGTATGTACCAAGTCACTAATGTTGCCTAGTAAAATTAGTAAAACAGCAAAACCGTTTGGCGGTATTGTATGACTTCATTTGACATTAAACAGACCAAAATTTGATCTATTTGGTGGTTAAAACTTAAAATCTCTCTAATTCACTGTGAATTGTCGTTTACAGACAAATTTGTCTAATAAACGCAGTAAAACAGCAAAACCGCTTGGCACTATTTTAATTCAGGAATGATGTATGAATTATGGTGGTTCGAATGTTACTTATTACGGCACATACGTACCTTGAACTATACTTATGTTTTCTCTAAGATAACGAACTAATGGCTCACTAATTTCAGAAACGATCATATTTCATGTCATTTTACGTTTAGAAAGTAATTAGACTAATGACTATTATGATGAGGTTGTTAGATTGGCTCATTAGTTGCTGTTAAGAGTTAAGACTTTTATCTGAAAGCAATCCTGAATTAAAATAAGATCATTCATTGTTAATTGCTTACACATCGTAATTACAGATTTTTGAGAATGGAAAATACACAAGATTTGGAGGAAAATCAAACTAAGGAGGTTATTGTAGAAAAAGAAACGCGCGAGGAGATGCTTTCAAGGCACAGGTAAACTGTTTCATAAGAGCCTCCTCTTTCAACTTAATTAAGCCGTTTCTACGTTCTATTTTTTGAAAAGTTTTTAACGAGTAAATTATGCGACTGAGTTTAAAAAACTGTTTTTTAAAAACATATACATACAGGAAAGAGATCACTCAGCTACAGAACAAGGAAATCGCACTTAAAAAAGCCGCTGCAAAAGGAAGCAAAGCCGAGCAAAAAGCTAAAAAGAAACAAGTGGAAGAACAAGTATCTCAACTCACTACTGAACTTAAGGAAAAACATGCAACCGAACTTGCTTCCGTAGGTTATGCTAACGTAAACGCTACTGGGAAAGATAAAGCAAGTGATATTGATATTTTAGCAAAAGCCATAGCCGGTGTCTCGGTTACCAACCAAACTGAGCACTCAAAGCCCACTAAAAGCGCAAAAAGGAAAGAAAAACGGGCCCAACAAGAAGCAGCCCGAGAGCAAAGAATACAAGAAGAACAAAGCAATATTGTAAGCGATCGAATGGTTGAGAGTGAAAGCCTCGAGAAAAAACTTGAACCTCTTGGTTTGGTGATTAATGAAATCAAACCAGATGGACATTGTCTCTACAGAGCTGTTGAAGACCAACTAAAAGTCAAAGGGTCAACTTTTTACACTTTTCAAGAACTTAGAAAAATGGCGGCTGATTATATGAGGCAAAATTCGTCCGATTTTCTTCCATTTTTTCTGTCAGAAGCTGTTACAGATGGAGATTATGATGATCCTGCGGTAGAAAAGAGGTTTGAGAGTTACTGTAACGAAATTGAGTCAACGGCTGCTTGGGGTGGTCAACTTGAACTTGGTGCTTTGACTCATTGCTTGAAGAAACATATCATGATATTTTCAGGATCTTTTCCTGATGTGGAGATGGGAAAAGAGTACAAAGCTGGCGAGTCTTTGGGTTCGAGTATTATCTTGTCATATCATAAGCACGCGTTTGGGCTCGGTGAGCATTATAATTCTGTTGTCCCTGTTTGAAAAGCGCTCGAAACGGGTCAGATAACATATCATACTTTAAGTTGATACCTTTTCTTTCCATAATTTTTGTTTTGTAATGGCAATTGAAGTCATACTTAATCTCTTATATTAGAGTATTGCTGTGATATGTTTTTGAATTTGGACTTGTATCACCAAGTAATATAATTGCTGTCATAAATCTTGGATGGCATGTGAGTATGGTGTTTAAATTGACTTATGTTTGTTAAGACTCACTTAATTTAAGAGAACTCGAGCTTGACTTGATTCTGGTTTATGTTGGATCGAGTTTGGCTTGTGAGTAACTTTTTAAGCACTACATTAGTTCATGAGTAATTTTCGAACTTAGGAACTAAAACAAGGGAATAGTTCAAATACATAGTCTCCTAAAAATAGAAACTCACTGGAAGGGTATTAAACGGACTCTGATTGAACTTATTCTAGCGGCATTGTGGCCGTCTCATTGAATTCTATGATCTTAGATTATAGGTTTTCACTTTTAGATTTTCAGCTGTAAATTTTAGAATTTTTGTTAGAGCTATGTGTTTTTTACATGGCATTGTGTTTTTTTCCGTCATTGTGTCTTTTTCTGTGATTTATTATGTCTTTTGTGATCAACATTCTATTTTATTTTGTGTTCTGTTGTGTCTTTTGTATCATTATCACCATTCTCATTTATTTTGCTTTGCTTTGTGTACAATAACTTTTAACTCATATAACAAAACATACAATATTTGATATACACAATCATATTATCATGTAACTATACATTTATTATATTAGACGTTCTCAAATAAGACGTGTTGTTTATTATGTTGATGTTCTCAAAGCGGACATCTTCTTGTTGGTTAAGTGTTGCGCTTCACAACTAAAAAACCAGAGTTTCAAATCGTACGGAGTGTAGCTGTATTATTCTTAGAAAATCTAGTAATTGTTTGAATAGCATCACACTCCTAGTAAAGCTTCAAACAGAGCTCGTTTATTAAATGAGCTTTTCAATTTAGATTTGAGCTCTTTTAAGCTCGATTCGCATCAATCTTTCGACAAATTTAACCTCAATTAGCTCACGAACAACTCAACTCATTTACATCCGGATTAACGAGATACTTTTGAATTTTGTTTTTTGTTCTCAAAATTTTGTGGACGGCTTCTTTATTCCAAAAGGGTGTCACAGAAAACAACTCTTTTAACATATCCATAAAGAACAAGGATAAACAAACAAATCTTTGACCCAAAAAAGTCAAAATCTTGCTAAAGATGTTCTTGTTTATTCAGCCAAATAGATCAAATCAAACACATTATTGATCAAACACATAACATGATTTATATTCATCATTCATACTGTCTTGTTGTCAAAAATAAATAAAAATCAGTAAATCCACAAACCTTTATTTACACAAACTTGTTTAAAGCCATAAACTTACTATAAAAAAACATATCAACATTACCACAACCAATTACCATAACATGATCAAAGTCTTGGACTTGAAGTATATAGTTATAGATTAACCTAATCCATCTACATAACCTTTAGTTCATACCCGTCTATTAAACCTTTGGTTCATACGCGTAAAGCCACAGGATCTTGCCATGAAATCTTCCTCTTCCCTGATCTATTCGTTGAACCATCGCCAACGTTCCTACAAATCGATAACATTAAATCATTCTGTTGCTCTTTCCTTTGATCCTCCAAGCTCTCTTGCACTTCTTCTTCTTGTTCTTCCGTCTGAAAAATCATTTAACAATAATAAACCGTTAGAAAATCTTAACAAACTGTTTGGAAAAGGGTCATGAGGTGCGTTAAAGTTGGCTAAACTTACTGATATCTGGTTCAAGTCAAATATAGGAGCACGGGCTTGAACCAACGGTTTCTCACCACTAATACCGTTTTCTTTCTGGTTGAATTCGGTCCCTGGAACCCTTTGGTTTAGATCAACACCATGCAAATTCACATTTCTGCTCAAGTCAAACGCGAGAGGTGGTTGACTTGGAACGATGTTTTTCTTCTTTGTATACATTTTCCCCTTCTGAATTAGGTTGGGAACCCGGGGCAAATGGGGCAAAGTTGCAGCCTTTTTCGGGTTATTAACCTTCTCCTTGCTTTTCCTGTATTGGGCTGTTTCTAACTTCTGCAATTTCGCTTCTTGTGAAGTTTTTGATCCGGTTTTCAATAAAAACTTGCGTCGCCGCCTCAAGAATCTGGAACAACAAATTTCAAGAACCATAATCTTGATGAACATTTATTCGGGATTTCGATTGAATATGTTGTAAATAATTATCAAGATTTTACCATACCTAACTTCAGCTTCTAAAGTATGTTTCTTTTGCTTCATAGCCTCCAAGTGGCTTCTTGCAGCATTTGTTTCCTATAAATTGAAAATAATAATATTTATCAACACATTTGATGATAACTCAAAGCTGGCTTACTAACTTCAAGATTATGGTCATAGTTGCAAAAGTCGTCCGAGTACTCGCTACAGGTGGGTCACCGAGTATAGTCGAGTTGGTCGAATATTCTGATTACTCCCCGCATAGGCCGATTCGACCCCCGAGTACTCGCCCGACTAGGCCGAGTACTCGCAACTCCCCAGGCCGAGTTGGTAGCGCTTAGCGAGTTTTGCAACCATGATTACGGTGCAATAAAAGAGACATAACCAGTATTTATACAAGATCATAGAGATTTAACACAAATACCCTTTTGTAATTTGGCAAATCAAACAAAATTTATACAAAAAAAAAAAAAAAAAAAAAAATCTGCATATCAGCAAACAATTTTTTTATTTTTTATTTTAATATCTCTGATTCCTTGTTCAAATCCTAACCCTGACCTAAAATACATAAATAAATTCATGGAAAAACATAGATCAAAGGTAAAATTCTTTTAATGAGAAAAACATGATTTTTTTATTTATTTTTTTATAAATCTTGATGGAAAATAATAGATCTATTATGAGGCATACACAAATAAAAGATGGCATAAAGATCAATAAAAACATCAAGAATCATGTCAGATATCACAACATAAGATCAAAACAACAAATCTTCAACCATAAATAATTAAATAAAAAAGAAAAGAAAAAAAAATACCTGTTGCAAGTCAAGAAAATCTTGAACAAGGGTTTTGGTGCTTAAATCTTTCCCTAACATGATCAAAAGAAACATGAATGGATGGATCAAAAGCAACCCCTTTCATCTTCTTACTCATCAGATAAGAAAAGATACAATCTTGATGAAAAATAAAATATAAAAATAGAGTCTCGAAAGAAGGATAAGAGAAAGAGAGGTGTGGGGAAGAAAGACTTTAAAAGAGAGATTAATGGGTGTGGGGGAGAGGAGAGAAGGTTCTTGCTTTTCCTGTTTTTCTCTGTTGATGTTGATGAAACTGACCAAATAATAAAAATAATAATAATGGTAATAATAATCCCCAAAAAGCCCACACATGTTTTCTTGAGTTGGTGGACAATGGAGTGATGAAGATGGAGAATTTTGGGGGTTTGCAGAAGGGTATTTGTGGAACAAACATTAATTAATTGGTCTGTATGTGATTTGTTTTTGTGTGTGTGTGTGTGGGTGACTGTGTGAGGTGAGGTGGGTTTGGTTTGGTTAAAGAGTTTGAAGACATGTATCTTCCCTCTTTCTCTCTCTCTATCATTTCTTTTACTCTCTCTCATCTTTCAAGACTTTTTTTACATGTAATTTTTTGGTCTTAAATGGGCCATTAGAGAGACAGAGAGGATGAGTGGTGTGTGTGGACTCTTCTTTCCTTTCTTTTCTGATGATGGGTATGTCAAAGCTTCCATTTTTTTTTCTTTCCTCTTCTTGTGGGTGTGTTGTCTTTTTTATAATAATACAAGACAGAAAGAAGCAGGAAAAAAAAATTATTTAAAAAAATAGGAAAAAGATGTTCTAGAGAGAGAAAGGGTATGGGGATAAGATTGGAGAGAGAGAGAGATGGGTGAGTTGCTTTTTGATGTGTTGCATTGGTGGTGGTACCTTGTTTTTAGGCCTAGCTTCCTTACATAGGTAAAACATGTGAAATGACAACTTTGACCAATACATCATTCTTTTGAAATCAAAGATTCCTCTTTGGGTTTTTACTATATAAGGGGTACGGGTGCTATCAGAATTGATCACGGGTACTCATTACTAGCATGGTAACACCGTCGTCACCCATGCTGGTAGAGGTCCCGTGAATCAAATTTGGGTTCTAGTTATCGTGCTAGTTCACGGATGTGACACAAACTTTCACAAAATTTTATTCTTTTTTACTCCATCCGTCCCAATTTAAATGTATTAATTCAAAAGGGTGGTTAGAATTAAACCCCCCACTTCTATTTTCACCCTCTGAAAGCGCCTCGCTTAGGCCTAAGCGAGGTGCTTTCTTAACTTTTTAACTACCTCGGTACAAGGTCAGGAAAAGTTGATTTATGACCCGAAGCGCCTCGCTTTGGCCTAAGCGAGGCGTTTCGAATAAAAAAAAATTGTTATTTTTTGGTCTTTTGAGTTAGTTTTTTTCCAGCCAGACGTTTGTCAAAAGAACATTTTTGATGTCAATGGGAGGGTAAACAAAATCGTCGATCCGACTGTTGATTTCTTTCTGCAACAAGGAACAAAATGTCAGCTTTTTCCTGCCACCTCGTATGATTTGGCTAACCTGTCCAGTTATCAATCTCACTGTCCAACAACTGAATTTTACTTGCTTGCATGAAAAATTTATTTTAATTGTCCGTTTGACAAACGTCTAGCTAACCTGTCTAGTTATCAATCTCACTGTCCAACAACTGAATTTTACTTGCTTGCATGAAAAGTTTATTTTAATTGTTCGTTTGACAAACGTCTGGCTAACCTGTCCAGTTATCAATCTCACTGTCCAACAACTGAATTTTACTTGCTTGCATGAAAAGTTTATTTTAATTGTCCGTTTGACAAACGTCTGGCTAACCTGTCAAGTTATCAATCTCACTGTCCAACAGCTGAATATTACTTGCTTGCATGAAAAGTTTATTTTAATTGTTCGTTTGACAAACGTCTGGCTAAACCTGTCCAGTTATCAATCTCACTGTCCAACAACTGAATTTTACTTGCTTGCATGAAAAGTTTATTTTAATTGTTCGTTTGACAAACGTCTGGCTAACCTGTCCAGTTATCAATCTCACTGTCCAACAACTGGATTTTACTGTAATGATCAGGAACATTCCAAATAACTGTTCAATTTCAGTTTTTGTTTAACTATTTTAGCAACTTCCATAGAGAAGTTATCAATCTCACTGTCCAGTTATATTACTCATTGTCCAACAAATGAATTTTACTTGCTTGCATGAAAAAGTTGTTTCTAATTGTTTGGGAATATATTTTTCTGATCAAAAAAGGCATAACTGTAATGATGAGGAACATTCCAAATAACCGTCCAATTTCAGCTTTTGTTTAACTCATGACAGATCCACCAAATCATTTTTTTCAAGTTCATTTCACCAAAAAAGGCATAACTGTAATGATCCGGAACATTCCAAATAACTGTTCAATTTTAGCTTTTGTTTAACTATTTTAGCAACTTCCATAGAGAACTTATAAATCTCACTGTCCAGTCATATTACTCACTGTCCATGTTTACCTTCAACGATCAACACACACCGCTAACGTCCAACGGTAATGAGTAACCTACTAACCTCTATAATAGACTTCATTTATTCTTCTTCATCTTTTTCTACTTGAAGTGCAGAGTAGTAACCCTTCATCTTCTCTTGTCGGAGAGATATCTGTCAACGATGAAGGAGATATATGTACAATGATGTGGTTTGTTTTAGATAAGGAGGTATATGTACAATGATGTTTTTACGCTAAATAAAACTTACACACAACTTTTTGCCCTAGTGGTGTGGTCTACCTTTTTGCAAAAAGACTTTTAGTCTTCAAGACTTCTATTGTTTCGGGTTCCCTTTCATCGTTGACAGATATCTCTCCGAGATGATAAAGGTAGATCATGGAAAGTTCAACTCAAGAAAACAAAGACGAAACCGATTAATGTTCTTTATATATGAATAGTGACCCTCTGGCAATCATCGTTGGTATTAATGGCAAGATATGTGGCTTTAGTCCTTTACGCAGGTTTGCCAGAGGGTCATTATTCATACATAAAGAACATTAATCGGTTTCATCTTTGTTTCTTGAGTTCAACTTTCCATGATCTACCTTTACATTATTATTATTATTATTATTATTATTATTATTATTATTATTTACATTATTATCGTATTTGCAACTTAGTTCTTTTCTATCAAAAACAAAAACGAAGGTTTGCGCGTTAGCGCCGATCCGATTGTTAAAAGTATCAAGACTATGAAATTAGTAAAACAACTGAATTTTACTTACTTGCATGAAAAGTTATTTTTAAATGTTTGGGAATATATTTTCTGATTAAAAAAGGCATAACTATGATGATCAGGAACATTCCAAATAACTGTTCAATTTCAGTTCAAACTTTTCAAACACCTGTAACATCTCAAGAGTCGAGGTCCTCTGAAAAAGACATCGTACAATGATTTGGACTTGCAATATTTGAAAATTATCATTTCTTGACATGCTTGGTAACACCTTGATCTGCAATATTTGAAAATTAACATTTCTTAACATGCTTTGTAACACCCTGATCTGTAATATTTGAAAATTATCATTTTTCGAAAAGTAATTAAAAACACTTAAATGAATTAAAAACAATTGTTGTGTGTTTGGTTTAGTCGGAGGACCACGTACAATGATTCATCAAAGTTGTACAAAGCTGGATGTTTTTACTGAAAAACCCAAACGAGCAATAAACGAAGCGAAACGGAGAGATATAATTTTCTTGGCTTGGAAACAACTTAAAAAAACCAAAAATGAATTAAAATTATTTTTTTGTCAGTAACAGGTAATTTTAAAGAATTAAAAGAAATTCATTTTTTTTAAAAAAAGGCCAAAGCGCCTCGCTTTGGTCAAAGCGAGGCGCCTGTGGTCTAATCAAATCACTCAAGCGCCTAGCTTTGGCCAAAAAGGAGGCTCTCGTAAACTTCCTCACAAACCCCACGGAAGGGAGATCCACCCTGCGACCCGCATATTTGCTGGTCTTTGGTTGGGAGAGGGGGAAACATGCCTGCGTGGACCTCACCGGGGTATCTCCGCTGGTTGGGTTAAGGGAAACAGGGTTCGTAGCTGGGCAAGCATCAAGAAAAGCGGAATCAAATAAAGTAGATAAGCATGCTAAAGCCTGTGCAGATAACCAACATGTCTTTATCCCTCTGGCCTTTGACACCTTTGGCTCCCTGGCGCCAGAAGCTATTCGTTTCTTGACCAGGGTCCAACGGGTCGTCCACAGCAATAGTTCATCCCCAGGGGGACAAGGATTTGTCTTTAGTAGACTAGGGTTTGCAATTCAGAAAGGAGTGGCGGCGCAGCTTGTTGCCCGTCTACCTTCTATTATGATGTAACTTTCGTAAATATCTGTTATTGACCAAAAAATAATTTTAATTCATTTTTGGTCTTTTAGTTGTTTCCAAGCCAAGAAAATTATATCTCTCTGTTTCGCTTCGTTTATTGCTCGTTTGGGTTTTTCAGTAGAAACATCCAGCTTTGTACAACTTTGATGAATCATTGTACGTGGTCCTCCGACTATACATTCGATACACATATTTTTTTCAGAACATAATTTTTGCATGTTTAATTGATATGCTTGACTTCCGGACTATATTATAATTGATCGTTGGTGGGTTTCATAGCACCTTGTTTGATTACACTCGTGTTCAGCCTTTATCAGGTTGCCTTCATCGTTGACAGTTATCTCTCCGATAAACAACTGAAAAGTTGTTTTACTAATTTCATAGTTTTGATACTTTTAACAATCGGATCGACTCTCACACTTATGTGTAGATCAAGGAGATTGATGAAGATATCTCTCTGACAACAACTGACTTTTACTTATGGAATCTTTGTACGAAAAATCGAATCCATCTCATTCCATGTTCTCCATATCCATATATTGTTTCAACACACACCAGCTTTGTCATCACAGTTTCCAACCACTAATACCAGATTGATGATACTCAATTTCGGTTGATATAGAGTATATCAGAGAAAGATTTAGTTGAAAGTGGATACAATGGATTCAGTTAAATGCTTATGGACTCTAAAACTTATACATTACATCAATTTTCAAGATAACTCTTCTGTTATAGGAGAGATATCCGTCAACGATGAAGGCAACCTAAAACGACATGAACATTTATAACCTTTCTGTACCTGTGGCCAAAAGAACTAGGCTTTAAACACAAGTTTTTGCTCAACTTAATATTATTGTAATATAATATTCAGATTTTGATTGCACCGAATCCAGTCTTCAAAGTACCTCTTCTTTCAAGTTTCTTAGAATCATTGAAGATAACTCTTCTGTTATCGGTGAGATATCTGTCAACGATCAAGTAGGTTGGTGGACTTAAGCACCTGAACGGGATGTTGAAATTTTGAATGATGTTCGTCGATTGCACTGAATCTAGTCTTCAAGGTACCATGGATCAGAGAGATTTAAGCTAATCAAACTCATATCTCAAGCCGGTGCAAGTTATGTTGTAGCATCTTTGATCATCTTCTTGTAATTACTTTCAAGTTTCTTATAATCATTGAAGATAACTTTTCAGTTGTTATCGGAGAGATAGCCGTCAACGATCAAGACAACCTGAAAGTGGATACCATGGATCAGAGAGATTTAAGCTAATCAAACTCATATCTCAAGCCAGTGCAAGTTATGTTGTAGCATCTTTGATCATCTTCTTGTAATTACTTTCAAGTTTCTTTATAATCATTGAAGACAACTTTTCAGTTGTTATCAGAGAGATATCTGTCAACGATCAAGACAACCTGAAAGTGGATACCATGGATCAGAGAGATTTAAGCTAATCAAACTCATATCTTAAGCCGGTGCAAGTTATGTTGTAGCATCTTTGATCATCTTCTTTTAATTACTTTCAAGTTTCTTATAATCATTGAAGACAACTTTTCAGTTGTTATCGGAGAGATAGCCGTCAACGATCAAGACAACCTGAAAGTGGATACCATTTATCAGAGAGATTTAAGCTAATCAAAATTATATCTCAAGCCGGTGCAAGTTATGTTGTAGCATCTTTGATCATCTTCTTGTAATTACTTTCAAGTTTCTTATAATCATTGAAGACAACTTTTCAGTTGTTATCGGAGAGATAGCCGTCAACGATCAAGACAACCTGAAAGTGGATACCATGGATCAGAGAGATTTAAGCTAATCAAACTCATATCTCAAGCCGGTGCAAGTTATGTTGGAGCATCCTTGATCATCTTCTTGTAATTACTTTCAAGTTTCTTATAATCACTGAAGACAAGTTTTCAGTTGTTATCGGAGAGATAGCCGTCAACGATCAAGACAACCTGAAAGTGGATACCATGGATCAGGGAGATTTAAGCTAAACAAACTCATATCTCAAGCCGGTGCAAGTTATGTTGGAGCATCCCTGATCATCTTCTTGTAATTACTTTCAAGTTTCTTATAATCATTGAAGACAACTTTTCAGTTGTTATCGGAGAGATAGCCGTCAACGATCAAGACAACCTGAAAGTGGATACCATGGATCAGAGAGATTTAAGCTAATCAAACTCATATCTCAAGCCGGTGCAAGTTATGTTGGAGCATCCTTGATCATCTTCTTGTATTATCTTTGTTTATTATATTTGCAACACACACCTTCAACCCATTCCTGGTAAACCAGGGAAAAATGGCTATATTAAAAAACTTCAAGATTATTGTTTTGTGATGTGGATCAGACGAGGACTTGCCTGTGTCTTGGAAACACAAGGATGACACACAAAGCTTTAGACTCCAACCGGATCCCTTGATTGCCGCATTAAATGAAATTTAACGAGCATACCGCATTCGGATTCTGATTGCACCGAATCCAGTCTTCAAGGTGCCTCTTCCGTCAAGATCTTCGTCGATTGCACCTGAACGGGAAGTTGAAATTTTGAATGATGTTCGTCGATTGCACCGAATCTAGTCTTCAAGGTACCATGGATCAGAGAGATTTAAGCTAATTAAAAAAAATTGGAAACACAAGGATGGAAAAACACACAAAAAACCCCTAAAATTTCGGACCCTAACACACACAAGACAAATGTTGCAACATGAGTTCGACCAAGATGACACACGAAGCTTTAGACTCCAACCGGATCCATAGATTGCCGCATTTAATGAAATTTAACGCGCATACCGCATTCATTGACTATATGTGGGTTGATGATGTCAAGTTTAAGTCATTGACGTTTGATTAGGGTTATTACTTTGTTTCTTTAAATTTTTTTAACTTTTTATAATTATTAAATTAAAAAAAATAAAAAAACCAACTCAAAACATCAAAAACAACTCCAAAATAAATCTTTGATTCGAAGCGCCTCGCTTAGGCCTAAGCGCGCTTTTAAAAATCAGCTTTTTTTGCCCCTCGTACTGACCTCCTCGTAATGAGGGCAAAGCGTCTCGCTTAAGCCTAAGCGAGGCGCTTTGAGGGGGTGAAAATAGAAGGTGGGCGGGGGGGTGAAATAGACCAGGCCTTAATTCAAAAAACACACATTTTAAGAAATATTTTGTTTGTATGTGGTAAAATAACAATAATATCCTTAAAAGTGATGATTGTGTTTTGTCTTTTATGAGCAAAACTGGAAATTACATTTCTATTTTTGGAAATGGATATTTAATTTGGGACAAACAAAAAAGGAAAGTATGACATTTAAATTGGGACGGAGGGAGTATGTTTTAGTCTTTTCTTTCTCACTCTCTATGCTTTATAGTTGCAGATTTTTTTTTAACTCTATTGAATGGTAGGAGATGAAGATGGTGATAGATATAAAAGTTGTGTATGTATAGATATGTGTAGTGTGTGTGTGTGTGAAGTATACACTGAAACACCCTAAACCTTTTTAACCAAAAATACACAGCGGAAATACGAACCAGAAAATTTCTTGCTTTATAAAAACATTCGCGTATGTTTGGAACCCATACCTATAAGATATTATAGGTGTTTCATCTTTTATTGTATCTTATTACATCAATTACAACTCATCTTTATTAGTTTACGTGACCGCGACCTCATACAATCCGCATTCTCACTAGACCTCCAACCATTTCTTGCTTTGTGAGCTTGACTAGACAACCTGCAACTACCACATAACCATTTCGTTAGTTCATTAAGTGACTTCGTGCAAATATTCACAATATGTAAATAACATCAACAATACTCAATGGTCATATCCAAACGCCTTTTTGTAAGTTCAGATCCGGTCTTCGGATCCTATCCTCCAATCTGCATACATTCATACTTACATACCTGCATTTTTATTACCATCCTCATAACAAAAGGATTAATAACATTACAATACACACGCACATACAAATACCATGTACAAGTTATCTTGACCCGTCATACTACTCTTCCTTCATGTATTCTCAAGGACAAACATGACGTTTTTGAACCTATACTCAACCTACACGTAACGATCAACCTTTACATACCTAATACTTTCACACCTTACCGGGCATAAGTAACTATGCACACATTTTATTACACTAGCATCCAATGCGAGATAATTCCCCTTACTAAACGGCTTACCATTTGTGTGACCTTGCATAACTATACAATTCAATCTAAATAGTTACACCCATGATTTAATGTATCCATCTATATATATACACGCATAACAATCCGTACATTTTACTATTCATTCTTATGCCATATTTGTTAGTCTTGGGTTTATTTCATGCTTAATCACCCTTCCTTCATTTATCTTTGTGGTTCATTTATCCCAACTACTTTCATTGTTGTATGGTGGACTATACCCATTCACCAACAACATCAATTCGCTTACCTTATTATAAATTACCTTTTCATACTTGTATCCTATTCTTTATTTATACATAAACATACAATTACTAAACCAAGAGTTTGCATCATAAGTCACTTACCTTTGCCCGTAGGAGTGTTTCGCCTTATACGTGTTTGACTTATAGTCCCAAGCTTTTCACCTAGCTCGAGATCATATCCACTTGACCCGTTGACTTTTAAGCTTCTTGTACCTAGCTTACTTCAAGTCAACATGCCGTGTTAGAATACTAATTTGGAACTTACCTATTCAAACATTAGTATTCATTCTACATGATCGCGTGTCGAGAGCTAATCAAAAAATATTTTAAAAACAACTCCTTAGCTACAAGGACTGCAGTATAGGGAGTAGGGTTGTCGAACCACGAGGAGTATGTGGTTAGTGTTAATAGCAATTTATAGATTAAACTAAATTAAATTTATGAAGTTGATTTGCTGCTTGCTTGCAAAAACAAAATGATTGATTGAAAAGTAATAAAAAACAATAATAAAAAACGGTCACTCCGGGTTTCTGATTCGGCAATTTAAAGCTACTCTGTAATAGACCTAGCTAGGGAATCACATAGACATGATCCTGTTTAAATTGTTCAACCCAATTCAATTATCTTAACACTAAATACAAAATCAAATTATTCCTAGTGCAAGAAAACCAAGAAACGATGATATATTGTATCAATGTAAAGAAACCAAATTGTCTAGATCAGTCAAACATACAATTGAATCCAAAAGAACTTTAAGATGTTCACAAAATTCAATCCAAATACTAGGTATAAAACAGAGTAAAACTAATAAAATAAATAAATCATTCACCCGGAGAGAACCGTAAAATAATTAGCCTTGCATCTTATTCATTCGGTTGCTTTTTGATTTGCGTGACTCCCAAACAGCCAAAAAGGCTGCTGCCTTCTTCCGTGTGCGTAACTAGGCAGCCGTCAAAAGATAAAGAACCCCCCAAAACAAACTTCTTTTTTTATCGAAGATAATACTCCTCCCCCAAATCTATTGGGCCTTGAAATTAGAACCTCATTCACATACTTTTGTTTTCTTTCTTTACGTGGCCTTAGGCCCTTTTTCTTTACGTTTCTTATTTTATTATTATTATTATTATTATTATTATTATTATTAGTAGTAGTAGTAGTAGTATAGTTCAAGCTCGCTCCGGGTGTTCTTGGCTTGATCATTTTCTTTCGTATTAAGCTCATATTTTATGAACTACAAAACACATGTACACTAATAAATAACTAAGACCGACTAAAAACACACAATAACAGACTCAAAAGTATACATAATTAACATGTTAACAGGGTGTTTTCACAAACACATCACACCCCCACACTTATCTTTTTTCGTCTCGAAAAAAAATTATATATATACTCTGCTCAAGACAATATCACAGACTAGCACCGCAGTCGCTCCATCATACCTTAGCTAGGGTCCAAAGTCATACCCATTTACAGATAAGCATTAGATGTGTTAATTCAGCAAGTCAAATTGATTTCCATTTAAAAACAGAATTAACCCGACTAAACCTAACATGCTTTCGGTTTTTATTCTCATGCAACACACCCCTCACAATTTTTCACTCCACTCGGTTTAATATCTGGACTAGCATGTAATGCGCTAGTATTATTCACTCAAAAACCAAGTATGCAACTCTGTTATCATAGGCTTGTATAACAATCACACCTCAACTATAGACAATGCACATATCTAAAGGACTTACGGGTTTTGGGCATAGGGTAAAGGTAGAATAGATTTGGCTAAAAAGTGGCTAAAATAAAATGGTGTGAAACAACTTGAATGACAATCCTTATTCACGATATTGCTAATAATCACAACTTCGGTCATATTCGACCTATAACACATACTTTTATTTTTTTATTTTTTTTCTCTTTTTCTTTTTTTTTCTTTTCAATTTTTTTTTCACATCTTGAACATAACTCAATCACTTGAACAAAACATAAACACAATGGATGTCATCAATTTATTACACAAAGGTAAACAAGTCAAATTGGGTAATAGGTTTAATCAAATGAAAAGGTATAGGCTCAACATGGGCTACTAAGGGTGATTTTAGGTAAACAGGTCAACACATAACAAATAAGTGGGTATCAAAAGAAAAAGGGAAAACCTAAATTGCCGTTATCATCTATGTGCATATCTAGTCTACAACCTCGGCATGTATCAAATCACACAAGTTCTGCAACAGAGAAACATCTGGCCTACACTCAACAAATGAAAATATATATGTATCAATCTATCATCTAGTAGGCTCAAGATCTCACCAAAGTGTGGAAATGGGTTACCGATGTGTGCATGCATTTATTACCAATAGCTTGTTAAACCTAGTCAGGCAATTCTAAACTCTTTTTTTCTTAAAAACACCTGCTGAAAACGGTTCATATTACTTTTCCACAAATTAGACCATGACTAAGGATCTACTGCCAAAACAATCAAGAAACAACTGGCATGTACTGAAAGAGCTGCTTTATGTCTGATTAGAATGCTTTTTAAAAACAATTTTCAAGACATTTTCAATTTTCAATTTTTTTTGATCTTTTTAGAGACTCAAACATAAATAAAAATGAAATTTCCCCACCCCCACACTTTGAACGACACATTGTCCTCAATGTGAACTAGGGAATAAAATAAAGTAGAAATAAAATTAAAAACAACAGTAAAAGGAACAGACTCCCCTGGATAAGCAATACGCGTATGAGTCCGTTCAATTCCTTCCAATGTCGGCCGTATAGCATTTCATTCGCAGCCGATAAAGAAACCTAAAACAAGAAACAAGGAAAACAAAACAAACAAACCGGGGATACCTGCAAACATTAGTGATTTCCGGATCGTCCCCTGCCCGAATGGAGATTGAGTACGGGCGGGGCGATCTATTCTTGCAATTAAAATCATAACAGGTAATCCCATGACTCTAACAAAAATAAAACTGACCCAAACACGGTTGAAAATAAAAATAAACTAAACTAAAATAAAACAAAATAAAAACAAACAAATATACAAAATATACAAAAATCATACCTGATGTTCATTCATGGTGGTCTCAAAGAACACTTGCCTACCGAATTCCCAATGTATGTTCGGTAGTTGACATGTCGAATCTTTATCTTCTTTCTTATCTTTGACATGTCTGTAGGATCATTGCTGAGCCACTTCACTATACTTTGTCCAAGTCTTCAATGCTCACCTTCCTCTTTTGTCCACTCAAGCCATCATCTTCAACTTTGTCTATTTTCCTCGTAAATATGGAAAGAAGGTTAGGGTACACCATGGTTACTCGGTTCACTGGTTCTTCAGCAGGTATGTCTACAAGTGGTTGTACGCACGAAGTCACGTCTATTTTAAGGATTGTAGCTTCCTCTTCTAAGGCTTCCTCCATCACAACCTGGTCCACATGAGCCTCTTCAACAATTTTTTCAGCCACATCAACATTAACCACATCCGGTTCAACTGTCAAATCTTCAAGAGGCAAATCTTCTGCCAGTTGACTAACTTGCTTAAACAATGCCTCAACGGTGTTGTCCCGAACTTCATTATCCTTCCGAATTCTCTTAAAATCCTCCCGGATTGCCTTTACATCTTCGTGGATAGCCTTTATGGCCTCTAAGATCTCACTCAACTGATCATTGCTTCCCTCTTCATTTATTTGTTGTTGCTGATAACCGTAGTCAACACTCTGGCCTCTATTAACAACCGGATCAGTATACATGTAGTAATCTGAAGTTTGTTCCCTAGATTGATAAATGTTTGGCTTGTAGTATCTTTGCTGATAGTTCTGATATTGTGGCCAATAATAAGAGGATGATACGTGTGAGTTTTCAGGTTTTTCTAGCCCAAAGATAATACGATCCCGTCGTGCCTTATATGCTTTAACTCTCTGACGGGCCACAGGGCAATCTTGCATCACATGGTATGGGCTCTCGCAACAACCACATGCATCATAATCCACCCAATTCATCTTGAATTCAATTTTTCTGTAAAGACTAACACACCCAGCGTAATACTGAACAAAACAAAGAAAAATAAGAGAAAAATAAAGGACAAGAAGAAAATAGATAAATAAACTAAAAACACTAAGCGCACGAACTCCCCGGCAACGGCGCCATTTTGATCGCGTGTCGAGAGCTAATCAAAAAATATTTTAAAAACAACTCCTTAGCTACAAGGACTGCAGTATAGGGAGTAGGGTTGTCGAACCACGAGGAGTATGTGGTTAGTGTTAATAGCAATTTATAGATTAAACTAAATTAAATTTATGAAGTTGATTTGCTGCTTGCTTGCAAAAACAAAATGATTGATTGAAAAGTAATAAAAAAACAATAATAAAAAACGGTCACTCCGGGTTTCTGATTCGGCAATTTAAAGCTACTCTGTAATAGACCTAGCTAGGGAATCACATAGACATGATCCTGTTTAAATTGTTCAACCCAATTCAATTATCTTAACACTAAATACAAAATCAAATTATTCCTAGTGCAAGAAAACCAAGAAACGATGATATATTGTATCAATGTAAAGAAACCAAATTGTCTAGATCAGTCAAACATACAATTGAATCCAAAAGAACTTTAAGATGTTCACAAAATTCAATCCAAATAGTAGGTATAAAACAGAGTAAAACTAATAAAATAAATAAATCATTCACCCGGAGAGAACCGTAAAATAATTAGCCTTGCATCTTATTCATTCGGTTGCTTTTTGATTTGCGTGACTCCCAAACAGCCAAAAGGCTGCTGCCTTCTTCCGTGTGCGTAACTAGGCAGCCATCAAAAGATAAAGAACCCCCCAAAACAAACTTCTTTTTTTATCGAAGATAATACTCCTCCCCCAAATCTATTGGGCCTTGAAATTAGAACCTCATTCACATACTTTTGTTTTCTTTCTTTACGTGGCCTTAGGCCCTTTTTCTTTACGTTTCTTATTTTATTATTATTATTATTATTATTAGTAGTAGTGTAGTAGTAGTATAGTTCAAGCTCGCTCCGGGTGTTCTTGGCTTGATCATTTTCTTTCGTATTAAGCTCATATTTTATGAACTACAAAACACATGTACACTAATAAATAACTAAGACCGACTAAAAACACACAATAACAGACTCAAAAGTATACATAATTAACATGTTAACAGGGTGTTTTCACAAACACATCACTACATCATTCAAACATGACATCAATACATTTAACAACTAGTTCTATTCAATAAGTTTTTCCATATACTACCCATTCGACCCGTTAGTGAAAATACTTGCATGAACTAGTTGGTAAGGTGTTTTTAGACACTTTTTGAATGCCACATGATACGGTATTCTTTCCCTACAATCCGTATTCCAAGACTACTACAAGCGTGTACATTCTTACACCTTTTCTTTTTAAAGATTACATTATAAATGTGCAGCGATTTTCTGCGCAGCTGCTGTTCAAGGCCGTTTTCCCCCTTCTAAACCTCGGAATCAGATCTTGACTATCAAATACAAAATGTGCCTCATTCAAAGACCTTTCCAAGCATATAAAGAACACCTCCTAAAGATTTTTCTATGATTTTATATGAATATTTTAAGATCAGGTCAGAAACATAATTTTGGACCAAACAGCTTTGCTGTCAAAACTGAAATGTTAACTTTAGATGCTGTTTTGACCCACTACAACTCAGAATCAACTTCTTATGACTACATATGCAATGTAATATGTGCAGCAAGCTTTTCAACGATATAAGGCTCGTCTTCTAACTCCTAATAACGAATGAGATATGGTCCTTACAAAATGACTACCTAATGCTGTCAAAACTGCATAGCTGCTACAAATCATAGATTTTGACCCATTTAACATCCGAACTAGTTCAACATGTTCAAATATTAAACGTGAAGGACTCAAGGATCTTTCCAAGCATATAAGGCTCATCTTCACAGGAATTTTCTTTGATTTTATACAATTATTTTTACAAAACAGTCGTGTAACATATTTTGATCAAAACATAAAACTAAATTTCTAACTTCCATCTTCTCTTAGGCATTTTCACAAACACCTAGTGTGCATCATATTATACCCACTTATTTCATAGTTGATACACTTTATGGAATCATCCATTTCAACAAATTCATCTTTACAACATGTTAGATAGCATTTAGCCTAATGTCTACACATGTAATCATGCATATTATCATTCCAACTTACATTAGAATGTGGGTTTCACCTCTAGGTTGAAAACCCATTTTTCCCACATTTGATTATCTTTCTACTTTGTAATAATCATATAGTTCCTACACAATTTAGCATGTATATGATGATTCTAACATGAGCATAACCTTAATTTACATTCAACATCATCATTTAGCACAAACCCATGATTATCATCTTTCACATAACACATAATTCACCTAAAAGGCTTGAATAGAAGGTTACCTTAGGGTTACATAAACCCTAGATGACTCGTTTTTGATTCATGCACATGTTCTCCATTTTGATTTGGCTTGAATTTGAGCACTCATGAATGAACTAGGATATGTGTGTGTGTTTTGAGTGTGTATTCTTCATCTCCTGATGAAGAAGTCGATATACACACACTTATAATTTATTTTTATTAAGTCAAGTTTAGCCACTTGACAAATTTAGCCCCTCAACTTGATTCCACAACTTTGTTTTCTACAAGGCCTAAACTCGTTAAATCCCTTGAATTGTTTTTCTCACTTTTTGGCTAACGCCACTAACGAGGTTAATTTCCTATTAGAAGTATAACTCTTGTTTTTACCGTTTAAGTCCCGTTTTATCATCCATAAAACGTTCGTTTTAATATTTAATTCATTTTCGTTATTTGTTAATCATGGCCAGTATCATAATTAAGCGAAACTGAATTTCGGGGTGTTACATACACAGAGAGAAAAAAAGATTAAAATATTCTTTTTTTTTCTTTCTTTCTTTTGTTACAAGTTCACGAGCCATGTGCTCATTTCTTTATTTCTTTTTTTATTATTATTACTATTATTATTATTATTATTATTATTATTATTATTATTATTATTATTGTTGTTGTTGTTGTTGTTGTTGTTGTTAGGTGTGAAAATAATTAATAGTTGGGTAAAGAATGCTGCCTATAAAAAAGTGTTTCAGTAAAGGAAATCAGTGAAGTGATGTTGCAGTGCAGGATTGGTAGAAATCAGTGAAGTGAAAACAACTTCAGTTGAGCTCTCCTTGTGCCCTAAGGGAAACGGGGCACTGCCCGAATTGGTCACGGGTACCCCATTACCAGCACGGTAACACCGTCGCCACCGATGCTGGCAGTGGTCCCGTGAAGCGTTTGTTGATTGTATCTAACGGGCTGGTAAACAATGATAATAATTGCAACGGTCGAATTTAAGTGTTTTTTTTTTTACTTTTTTTTACCATTTGAATTTATTTAATATGAAATGGTAACATTTTTTTTGATCGTTATTTTCAAATGGTATAAAATTGTGCACGGTTTAAATAAAAAAGCACAAACAAACAACTAGATTAACCATACTACTTTAAAACACAAACAAAACAAATGGATCCAAGGAAATCAAAGAGTGTTTTGAAGGGTGAGAGGGGACCTCGAAATCTAAAGTTGGGAGTTCTAGTAGTCGAGGTAGAGGTTCGGGTTCGAGCTCCAGTACGATTGAAGCCTATAGGCCCATGATCAATTTTCCACAAAGCCAACCCCAACCACAAACCGTTCTACACACAATTCCAACAATTCCCATAAAGTCAACCACAACGACAACTGTTTTACCAACAACCCCAAAGCTAACCCATTTTGTATCCACAATTTTTTACGTCGCCTCAAATAACATCCTAACTAGAGGACTTCGAGCTACACCTAGATGACGATGACTAGGAAGAAACTGTGCCAGAAATAGTTGCAGGATCATGTAGATGAAGAATTAGGCGATGTAGCAGAGGAGATACTTGGTGTAAAGGATCAAGTTGTAGAAGTTAATGCGGGGGGGGGGGGGGGGGGGGGAATTTGGGAAGCGAACAAAAGCTGTGAAGTGGAATACAACACAAGAGGTTGCTTTAGCAAAAGCTTGGTGCTATGTGTCGGAGAACAGGGAAAAGAGTAACCAAAGAAGCAAAGGGAGTTTTTGGATGGCGGTCCAAAAACATTAACTGGTGGGAGGATCCACCCAAACAGTTGATTAAATTACTTATAAATGGACCGCCATGAAACCACAAATGAATGTGTTCAATGGCCTTCATCAACAAGCGGTAACGATTATGATATATTTAAGTTACGGTTTTATTTAATTATAAAAAATTTTTCTAAAATATATTTTTTCTTGCTTGAATATAGGAGCGCCTATGAGGGCGTAGATGTAGTGATCTTAACGTCATGCAAACGGCGTTGAAAGATTACAAAAAAAGTCATCATTCTGGTTTTAATCATCAAGTGGCATGGGAGATCGTAAAAGATCATGACAAGAAAAAGCAAATGTTGATGGGTGAAGAAAACCGTCCGATAGTCATTCCGACAAGAGACGGAAGTCTTTGGAAGGCGGCAACTATCAGGCGACTGTTTTTTTCACACCGGACGACTACACCACCACTAGCCACATGCCGAATCTCAATCAAATCATCCTGGGTTGATGAATTTGGGGTCATACCGAGCGATGAAAGAAGACAAACTGAACCAGTTGGTCACCCTACAATCTTAACAAGGCGAAAAACAATGGCGTTTTTAGATGAACAACGCGAATTGTTGAGACAAAGACAATATGACCACGACTTGAATATGTATTCAAAACCGCACGACCACCTCAATGGTAAATCTTTGCCCTAGGTTTTGAAACGTAAATAAGAAATAGCGGCGAAATTTGGGAGCGTTATTGGGTTGAAGGCGACGAGTAGGATGAAGGCATTGTATGTTTATTTTAATTGATGTTTTATGTAATTTTTTTTAATTTTAATGGAATGGTTTTATTATTTTTTTTTACAAACGGTTCTTTTAAATCAAACGGTCATTTTTTAAAACGGTAATTAAATAAAAAAGGAAAACTAAAAAATAAAGATTTCAGTGAAGTAAATCAGTTAAGTGTTGTCTCCAAAAAAAGTGATTCAGTGAAGTAAATTAGTGAAATGATGTGGCAGTACATGATTGGTTAAAATCAGTTAAGTGAAAAAAGTTCTGGGTAAGGCCCCTTCCCCTAATATTGCAGAAGACTTTTTTATAGTATTCAAGGGTAGAAAGGTAATTTTGTGGTAAACATGGAAGATAGATGTCAATTCATCAACTTCCTGGTTGGGTAGCACTGTGTATTATGTAATATTTATGTTTTATTATCTTGTTAAACAAATAATAATAATAATGGATGAGTGTGCAACTAAATTAAAAAAGGGACTGAATTATAAGGGATAGGGCGTCATCACAATTGGTCACGGGTTTTCCACTATCAGCTTGGTAACACCGTCACCATCGATGATGGTAGTGGATCCGTGAACCAAATTCTGGTTGTATCTAAGGGGATCTTTCCCATGAGTTTCTCTCTCCAAAATAATATATATATATATACACACACACACTTGTGATGGAGAAGGTGCAGAGGTGGTGGCAGTG
>JAUTDX010002133.1:0-52108 GCA_030844895.1 Ambrosia x helenae
TGTATTAGGCTTGATGGAAAAATTAATGGTGGCTTTAGATTTGCACAATTTCTTATGCTACAATGTTAACGTGTTATTTTTTTCTTGATGAAGTTGCAAATGTGTGTTAAAATCTATCTTGTTTCCATCAGGTTAATTTTCTTGAACGTTATTGAGGAAATTGAATTATTATAGGTTCACATTTTTTAAGTCGAGTATGGCGTTTGTTTGAATTCGATTGAAAAGCTGTATTATGCTGTTGGCGAATTGAGGAAACTGAGACTTGAGGTCATCATAAAGAGGTGCATCAATGTCAAAAAAGTGATTATTCTCAGTTAGAAGAGATTGAGAATATAACATAAAGTAGAGTAATATACTTAAGTTATGAAAGAATCGTTTGCTTTGCGTTCAATGTGTGGCTTGGGTGTGTATAGGTAGTCATTGGAAAGCGATATTTTCCACTTTTGACCTTTTTTGTGATTAAAGATGGGCAGTTTTCAGTTTAAGGAAAATAACAAACAAGAATAGCATCATAGTATCACTAATGTTATCAATGAATACAGTATACGAAAACATTGCGTTAACTTGGTGACATATTCATCT
The DNA here is from genome assembly GCA_030844895.1 of Ambrosia x helenae. Classification (NCBI taxonomy): domain Eukaryota; kingdom Viridiplantae; phylum Streptophyta; class Magnoliopsida; order Asterales; family Asteraceae; genus Ambrosia; species Ambrosia x helenae. Next base: position 583 of record JAUTDX010002133.1, read on the forward strand.
CAAGTGTAGATCACAGAAGTTATAACTTTGACTTTAAAAGTCAACTTTATATTGTTATAAGAACTAGATGTGGAATATGGAGATTGGATGGGTTGAGTAATGGGTCAAAACGGCGTTAGGGGTTGAAACGAATCATTTTAAGTATGAATCAAATCAAATCAGAACAGGCTTGGTTTGGTTGACTGACTCGTGAACATGTTTTTTATTTTTACCCATTCTTATAATTTTCTGTTAATTGTGTGTACTTTAGTAGTTTAGTTATTATTATAACTAAAATAGTATTATTAAAGTAATAACATAAACAATAAAAATTTAGCTGATTATGTGCATTCAAATTTCAGAATAATCTTTTAGTCGCTTTGACCCGTTCATCTTTAAGCTAAAACCTTTTGGTTTGATCTGATCTCCTTTAAGCTAATTTTTGGATTGGTCCATTTGACATGTCTGAGATAAAACAAAACCAACTCATAAGTAATTAAGTCAAAACTGTCAACTCTGGACGATCATTTGACCTTCTATTCAAGGCTAATGTCTTCTACCTATTTAAGCTAACATCCTTTTAACTGATATTTCAGAGAGGAAACTGATCGTTATCGGATTCCAACAAAACATAACATCAGAATGGCCATGTACTGGCTTGTACAAGGTTGCCAGCCTGGAGATTCCTTAGTGTTCCATTTTTCTGGTCATGGTTCCCAACAAAGAAACTACACTGGCGATGAAGTTGATGGGTATGATGAGACATTTATGCCCATTGGATTTTGAGACTCAAGGAATGATTGTTGATGATGAAATAAATGCAACAATGGTCAAGCCAATACCTCATGGTGTCAAACTCCATGCCATTATTGATGCTTGTCATAGTGGCAACCATGCTTGATTTACCGTTTCTTTGTAGGATGGACAGGTATGGTATGGTTAAAAAAAATTTATCATTTTTTGCATGTTTTGTCGAATGTCGACCATTTCCATTTTATGGTCCACTTTTATACAACTGATTATTGAAAAAGTAAATGTTGTATTAATGTAGGAGTGGCCGGTATGTATGGGAGGACCATAGCCCTCAGTCAGGAATTTTTAAGGGAACTAATGGAGGGGAAGTGATCTCCTTTAGTGGCTGCGATGATGATCAATCTTCTGCGGATACAGCGGTAGTTTTCTATGCTTTCCCCTTGTTAATCTTGTTTTGTTCATGCAATAGTAATCCTTATGCCCCATGCAAAGTTTTGAATTGACAGTTAACTAGACTTGATGTGTTAGCTATGATTAATAATTTTAGTTTTCTAAATTGATCGATTTGATCCTTCAAGATTAAACACAACCAAAATTAATCCATTCCTACGTAAATAGACCAAGCTAAGAAGTAAGAACCAAACAAAGTTGGTTACTTATACCGCAATTTATGTTGACGAATATATCAATATGTTGCTAAACCTATTTCTTGCATCAAATTATTTAATATTCCTAATATATGGGCAGTCTCTATCGAAAGTGACTTCAACTGGGGCGATGACATTTTCATTCATACAAGCAATTGAACGAGGACATGCAACTACATATGGTGATATGTTGACTTCTATGAGAACCACCATACGCAAAAACGAAAGTGATGTAGGTGGCGGTGCTGTCACGTCTCTCCTTGGTATGCTTTTAACAGGAGGAAGTCTTGGTGGTGGTTTGAGACAGGTATCTTCAACTTCCCTATAATAAATCTTTGTACTTCATTACTGTGCGGGTCAAAAACGTGTGGGTCTGATTGACCCGGACACTTTTACCAAGAAAACAGAAACCTCTGTTGCCGAGAATCAACATACCTGCTCGGTCCATCCTTATATTTGTGAACTGTTGGGAGTATTTTTGTGGGAATTGATGTTAATTTTATTATTGCAGGAACCACAACTCACGGCCAGTGAACCATTTGATGTTTACACCAAGCGATTCACCCTCTAACGATCTATGGTTCATGTTTAAAGTTCATTCTTTCGGTTTGTACAGTTATAAATTTTTCGAGGATATTTATGACACATTCGACTTGTGATTGTTATTTGTGGATTTACTAATATTATATGTGGCAAATAAAAGTTTTTCTTTTTAAGTTATGAGAAAATTAAAATATAAATTGTCCCTCTACTTACGTAGAACGAGTGTTTTGAAAATCAGGATGGACCTTGATCGGTTAAACAGGAACCGGCAACTTTGTCGGTTCACAATGTGCCAGCCACTGTTAAAGTGGCTGGCTTTGAGTGAACAAGGCAAAACGGGCTGTGAAAACCGCTGATCTTGTCTCCAAGGTTCCTGACCCATTTTGAAAAACGTTGAAGATAACTAAGATACTGAAATTACGTCCCTTTGACATAATTTTATTTTCAATTTAAGGGGACTAAGTATTACATGCAAGGTTTTTAGAACCGGACCGGACGTCGAACCGGACCCCCGGCCGGTTCACCGGTTCGACCGGTCCAACGAACCGGCCCAAAAACACAAAAAAAAAATAAAAAATAAAAATAAAAAAAAATACCAAAAACCGGTCCAACCTCCCGGTTTTCCGGTTCGACCGGGCGGTTCACCGGTCTCAGCCGGTTCGATGTACCAGCGGTCCAACAACCCGAACCGGACCAGTCCAGGTCCCGGAGGCCGGTCCGACCGGCCGGTCCGGTTTTCAAAACACTGATTACATGGTATTCATTATTGTAAAGAGGAATTGACTGAATGATCTTTCTCATTAATCATCATCAGTATAAATAATACAAGGATTTGCAAGTAAATAGGAAACTAGTTAATGGGTTACAACAACTTTCCTAAGATAAGGTAATTTACTATGTTTACAAATCAATCACTATTACACCCCCGCAGTCGAATCGGGAGGTTGACGGACGTTGAGACTGGAGCGAAAGTCATCGAACAAGACTCTCGGCAAGCCCTTGGTGAAAATATCAGCCACTTGGTAGCGTGAAGGCACATGTAGACATGAACACACCCCCGTTGGACCTGCTCTCTAACAAAATGGATGTCGAGCTCGATATGTTTCGTCCGCTGGTGCTGAACCGGGTTACCTGATAAATAAATAGCGCTGACGTTGTCGCAGTAGATCAACGTGGCCTTGAGAAGCGGTTGCCGGAGCTCGAGCAGTAGGTTGCGAAGCCAGCAAATTTCGGAAACAACATTGGCGACCCCTCTGTATTCGGCTTCGGCACTAGAACGAGAAACTGTTGGCTGGCGCTTGGATGACCAGGAAAGTAAGTTGTCCCCAAGGTAAACGCAGTAGCCCGAAGTAGAACGGCGTGTATCAGGACAGCCGGCCAGTCAGCATCAGTATAGGCCCGAAGAGAGATGTTAGGAGCCGGAGTGAGAGAGAGACCATAGGCCGTAGTACCCTGTATGTAGCGTATGATACGCTTGAGAGCGTTCCAGTGATCATCTGTGGGAGAGTGCATGTGCATACAAATCTGTTGAACAGCATACGAGATGTCGGGACGGGTGAACGTAAGGTAATGGAGTGCACCTGCCAAGCTGCGGTAGGTGGTGGGGTCATGGAACAATGCGGAGCCGGTAGTACCAAGCTTGGGACCCGTGTCCACCGGGGTAGCGGCCGGTTTGCATGAGTCCATTGCTGCTCTGTGGATGATGTCTCTGGCGTAGGATTGTTGAGACAAGAACAAGCTGTCACCTGTGCGAGTGACAGAAATACCCAGAAAGTGAGATAAGGGACCCAAGTCTTTCATGGCAAATTCAGCAGATATGGATGCCATTAAGCGACGACGGAGAGCATCAGAAGAAGTCGTGAGGATGATGTCATCCACGTAAAGAAGCAAGTAGGCAGTATCTTGACCATGGTGATAGATGAAGAGAGATGTATCTGACTTGCTTTGAATGAAGCCCTGCAATAAAACAAAGTCAGTAAACCTTTGGTACCAGGCACGTGGGGCCTGCTTCAAACCATAGAGGGACTTCTTCAGCCTGCATACATAATCCGGAAAATGTGAATCCCGAAATCCCATGGGTTGATGCATATAGACAGTTTCCTCCAAGGTGCCATGAAGGAAGGCATTAGTGACATCTAACTGATTAATCTCCCAAGAACGAGATAGAGCCAAAGTCAAAATAAGGCGAATGGTCGCTGGTTTGACTACCGGACTAAAGGTTTCACCGCAATCGACCCCTACCTGTTGGCTGCGACCATCACAAACAAGTCGAGCTTTATATCTTTCCAGACTACCATCCGACCGAAACTTATGTTTAAAGAGCCACATACACCTAATAATATTCATGTCAGGTTGACGAGGAACCAACTCCCAAGTCTCATTTTTAATAAGTGCACTAAACTCAGTGGTCATGGCATTGAGCCATTCAGGTGATGACAAGGCAACCTGTGGGGATTTGGGAATAGGCACAATGGTGGAGGTGTGAAGGTTAAAATGATGCTTGGGTTTGGTGATGCCGTCCATGGCACGTGTGCGCATAGTACGGGTCGGTGGTTGTGGTGATTGAGGGGCCTGGGAAGAGGTGGTAGCTGGTTGGGCCGTAGGCTGTGAGGGGTGGGCCGGGTTTGGTTGGGCCGTAGGCTGTGAGGGGTGGGCCGGGTTTGGTTGGGCCGTTTGTGAGGGAAAGGGAGGATGGCAAGGGAAGCCCGGTGGTGATGTGGGCGTTGGGCTTGGGTCAGCAGGTGGGTTGACTATGGGCTGGACGGGTCTGGGGCGACGAGAGTAAGTGCGAGGAGGGACAGGGGTGGCCTGTGTTTGGGTCGGTATGGGCTGTGTGGGTGAAGTGGGCTGGCTGGGGGCGGGTGTAGAGGTGGGCCGAGTGGTGGGAGTGGAGGATGGGCTGATGTGATCCCATAGAATTGGGTTAAGCCCATTGGATAGAAAGTCATAAGAGGTGGGTTGGGTAGGAAGTGTGGTGGAGTAGGGAAAGATTGTCTCTTCGAATTGAACGTGTCGAGAGACGAATATGGAATTGGTGGTGAGGTCTAGGCATCGGTAACCGCGATGATTGGGCGGATAACCGATGAAGACACAAGGTTTGGAGCGGTTGGCAAGCTTGTGAATGGTGGTGGAGGGAGTTAAAGGGTAGCATAAACACCCGAACACGCGAAGGTGGTCATAGGTGGGGTCACATTTATACAAGTGTGTGGTGGGGGAAAGAAAATGGGTATGTTTGTTGGGGATGATGTTGAGGAGGTAAGTTGCGGTTTCAAGGGCGTATTGCCAGAAGGATGGCGGGAGGGAGGATTGGGCGAGCAGAGAGCGTATCATATTATTAATTGTTCTAATTTTACGCTCTGCTTTCCCGTTTTGGGATGAAGTGTAGGGGCAGGAAAAACGGAAATGCATTCCGTTGATGTGGCAAAAATTACGGAAGGAATTATTGTCATATTCCTTGCCGTTATCACATTGAAACTGCTTGATTTTATTGCCAAATTGAGTAGTGATGTAGTTATTAAAAAATGGTGAAAACTGAAAATACATTGGATTTTGTTGGTTAGGGGAAAAGTCCAAAGAAAATTTGTAAAGTCATCCAAAAACAGAACATAATATCGGTGACCCCCAGTGCTAGGCACAGGAGACGTCCAAAGATCGCTGTGAATAATGTCAAATGGTAAAGAAGTACGATTACAAGAATCATAAAATGGCATGCGTACACTTTTACCAAAAACACAAGCCTGACATAATGTTTTGTCTATTTTATTAGATGAACTAGAAACAGGTAAAGGTAAAGCATGTAAAACAGAGGAGCTTGTGTGTCCAAGGCGTTGATGCCAACGTTCTTGAGTGGTGGCCACAAAAGCTTTGGAGGTGTTGGAAGGAAGCGGTGCTGTCAGTGGGTATAGATCTCCCGAGCTATTGCATCGGAGGAGGTGTGCCTTGGTCTTGAGATCCTTCACAGTAAAACCGAAAGGGTCAAACTCAATGGATAATAAATTGTCAGTAGTAAGTTTACGGACCGATATGAGGTTTTTGACAAGGTGTGGGGCATAGAGGACATTGTTTAATTTAAAAGGTGGGAAAGGAGGTGGTAGGGTGAGGTTGCCTTGACCAATCACAGGAATGGTCATTCCATTCCCAACTACAATGTATTTGTTAGTGCAAGTATTAAAAGAAGACGGGAAGTGAGTACCTTGTGGGGATTTCATATGACCCGATGCGCCGGTGTCCATGTATCCTTGTGGGTCCTGCTGCTGAAGAGACAAGGCGTAGAGTGCCTGTTGAATATCAGTGGGGGAGAGTGTAGCCGTGTAGGCCTGTTCCGGTGCAGGTCCGAGAATGCCAGCAGAGGGGTTGGTGTTCCGAGGTGCAGACGGGTATGGACAAGGCGGTGCTCCAGTGGATGCAGCCGAGTTGTTCGAGGCAGCCTGCATGAGAGAACTCCACTGATTAGCAGTCCACGAATTTGGGAACACAATATATGGGTGTTGAGCGGCATTGTTGACAGTGCGACCGCCGCGAGAGGCACCCCTGCCACGACCAGAATTCCGGGTTCTGCTGCGGCCTCTGGTACGGCTGGGGACAGACGCAGACGCGGTATGTGACATGGTGGTAGCAGCAAGGGCGGTGGCTGAGGTGGCTGCCGCACGTGTGGAGAGGGATTTCTTGTTGGATTCGGCCATTGTGAGGCGAGAGCGACACTCACTAAATGTCGGTAAGGGGTCCCGATTCTGGAGAACGGTAGAGATGCTCTCATAGGCCTCGGTCAAACCTGCCAGAAGCTGTGTAACGAGCCGCTGGTTGTCGACCGGAGCACCAAGACTGTTTAATTGGTCAGCAAGATGTTTTACTTGCTGACAGTAAGCAGCCATAGTGGGAAAAGCATCGAGATGAATGTTCGAAAATTGCTGCTGAAGATGAATCTGGCGGGTCAGTTTGTTGTCATTGAAGTGGTCAGCAATGGCTTCCCAGGCTTCGTGAGCGGTCTGGCCCGGAACCAAAATAATATGGAGAAGGGGTTTGGAGATGGTGCCATAGATCCATTGCAAAACCAGCGCGTCAAGCCGAGACCATAAGGCATCAGCTTCGGCTCTGGCTGCAAGGATCTGAGCAGCGGTGGTTTCAGATGAAGAACCGGCTGCAGGGGCTGGTGGGGGACGAGGCTGAAGGTGGTGGTATACCTGGTAGACACGACAGTGCACCTCGAAGAGGGCTGTCCAGGTGGTGTAGTGAGGTGATTCGTCTTCCAGAATCAAAGGTATCATGTTTTTGATGTTTGTCACTGCCATTGCAGGATGGATTTTGGCATCAGGGAGGTCAGACATGGTGCAGGGAAGGGGCAGAAAATAGATGAAGATGAGAAAGGGGGCGGCGGAGCAGCGGTGGTGAGGGAGTTTTGCCGGAAAAAGAGGGGCGGCAGAGGAGGGTACAGGGAGGATCGGAGGGTTTGTTATAGGTTTGATACCATATTGTAAAGAGGAATTGACTGAATGATCTTTCTCATTAATCATCATCAGTATAAATAATACAAGGATTTGCAAGTAAATAGGAAACTAGTTAATGGGTTACAACAACTTTCCTAAGATAAGGTAATTTACTATGTTTACAAATCAATCACTATTATTCATAAAATTTTTGAAGTAGATATTTAAATAACAATCATTTTAATTTGACTATATATGATGATATGAAGTTGATACAATCGTTATTAACCAAGATGCTCTTTACAAATTGTTTTGAACCGTCAAAATGCCTTGCAATCTAAATGATATGAAAAAAAACCAGCAAATTTTATGTTAACCTGCACTTTATTCAGTGAATTGTAAATTGGTATGGTCTGATCCCGTGATCCGTTTGAACAGTCAAACTGTGAATCATTAGTATCGAGAGTTTGATTATGGCTAACAAATAAACTATACACTGTCACATTACTTGAAGTGGTGTGCGCGATTTACTTGAAGTGGTGAAAGATATGCAATGGATCAAATGGAAGAAAAACTATACGTTGTTTTTAACATTAAGTGATTGTCTTTCTTTTGGTTACAAAATAGGTCTAAGTATAGGAGGATGATATGGGAAAAACTGGTGTGAATTGCCTGTATATATGTTGTAGTGTTTTGTCTGGCGGCCCTCGTTTTGAGGTCTGGCCGGATTGTTGAATGAAAGTTTATTTTCAAAAAAAAAAAAAAAAAAAACTTAAAATCTCACGAGGGTACAAATAAAACGCACATGACAACACTTTTTCAGTTTTTTAACGAAACAATAACCAGGATTTCTTCTGATGTAATTAATACAAAACTTATGTTTTGACCTGCCTCCGTGAGACTTAAATAACTTGAATTTATATCGTTAAATATATGGCCCGACCTATTTTTGAAAAAAAGATTACGACAAATTGTAAGACCAATCGAAAACGTGTATGAAAACAAGCACAAAAACAATATTATATTTAATCCATGTACATAAAAATAAACACGTAAAATTTGAGTTGATTAAAATGATACAAATGTTAAAAGCGCCGGGTTCCAATAAAAAAAATGAAAAGAAAAAAAAAACTACTACACCCATCAAAAACCCAAACAAAAACCTTGATAACACCCAAGGCATTATAGCCTGGTGGTATCTTGGTGGTGGGATAAGACTTAGGGGCCATAAGGTCCTGGGTTCGAATCTCACAAAGGGGGTTTTCTCATAATTATGAGTTTCCTCCTGAATTGGTGACTTGGTGGTGGAATATGATCGCGTGGCAACACTGGTGGCACGATGATACTCCAGTGTTCCGTTCACTCCAATTTGTTGGCTGTTTAAAAAAAAAAAAACCTTGATAACCCATGGTTTTGTCCTCAGATCATCGTGTTTACTGTTTACACTCTTCCGTCTCTCTCTACAAGTGAAGTGAAGTGAAATGGAGAAACTGAAATCAAGAATAACAGAAACCCTAATCCTCTCCATATCCCAATCCAATCCCAGTAATCTACCCAACACTTGCTCCTCTCTCCTTCATTTCCTCAACCACCTCCCTTTATTTCACCAAGTAATAAACAAACAATCCAACACATATCTCACTTCATTTATATCCTTTTTATTTACATACATCTACTTATTCTAATCATTTAACTAATTATTATTATTATTATTCAATTTACCAGATGATTGAAGACTTAGCGCATACAAATACGTCACTCTGTCTAAAAAACGACGACTCTGCTTTGGAGTTTAAACTCAAGGGAAACAACTGTTTCACTAATGGAGATAATTCTAATGCTTTGAATTTTTACACACAGGTTTTTAATTATTAACTTACTTGTATCACTTTACTATTAAATTTAACTTGTTTAGGTTGATTTGTACGTGTGCGCGGTTAACTTTGGTTATTAGCTAGTGGCGGAGCTTGAAAAAAACAAAAAATCTCGAGGCGCCTGAAAATCACGGGGCCCTTAAAACGCTAATTGTTATTAGCCGTAACCGCTAATTGTAAGCGAAGTCATTGGTTAATCTATTTTACTAAATAATCGGTTTTGGTTAATCAGTAATCGGTTTATCCAATTAGTTTGTCGGTTTTTGGTTCGGTTCGGTTTATTCGGTTAGTTTGTGGTTCGGTTCTGTACTTCTGTTGTATTAACCATTCAGTTAGTTTGTCGGTTTTGATTCGGTTCGGTTTATTCGGTTAGTTTGTCGGTTTTTGGTTCGGTTCGGTTAATATGTTTTATTAACCATTCGGTTAATCGGTTCAGTTTATTCGGTTAGTTTGTCACCAAAACCAAACTTGGACTAAAGTTTTTTTGTTAGAATTACATGATATGGATGTATAAATACATGAAATGGACTTATAAATACATTGAATGAAGCTATGGGTATGAAAGATAGAAATATAGGTAAATATAAAAGGTTCGGTTAATTTCTGTTAAATGAGAGTACAAAACAAACGATAACTGATTTTTGGTAATTTCAGTTCACCGAGAGTACAAAAAAAAAACGATAAGCAATTTTCGGTTAATTTGGTTTTCTGTTAATTTTGCTTCGGTTTCGGTTAACGTTTCAGTTTTTGCTCACCCCACTACAAGCTTACTATAGGATTATGATTAAGTAATAAAAATATAATATTATTGTGCTTGTGTATTGTTCACGAGGCTTACCTGTTTTCTGATTGAATTCGGATGTAATGTGATCAGGAATGTAATGTTAATGCAGGCGCTGAGAATTGCTCCACGAGATGTGGATGTTATGGGGAAAAATCTGGTGGCAACACTTTATGTGAATCGTGCGGCTGTACTGCAGGTTTATGTGAACCCGTTGTTTCTGCTTATGTATATATAGCATGCTATATATGTTAGATTGTTAGTTATTGATTGATCGTTAGAAAGAACTTGTTAGCACTATATTATACGATACTGCAACAATTTCAGGATGTTTCTTAGACTACCTTTGAACTTATTGTCCCTTTGGAAAGCAAAGTTTTTATGCTATGGATTGTAATTCATGAGATTTACCTGTTTTTTGTTGCCCGCGGAAGCTTCTTAAGACATTTTACATTTTATTGAACATGTGGACAGAAACATCACATTTTTCGTGTGGAGGGAGTGTATTTTTATATGGAATATAACATTATTTTTAAAGTATTAAAAATATTCGTATCTGTTAGAAGACATAATCTTGATTTATTAAACTTGTGTTAATATATTATTGTACATATGTTAGGAAATAAGATAGATATCCTAAGTCTAAACCGCATATTGTGAACCGGTGTGTCACAAGTAGTTTATAGCGGTTATGTTAGTTTAAGAGTCATGTCGGTTGAGTCACAACCGTATGTATGTATAAATAGGGTCGGATACTATCATTTGAATGTGTGTGTATGTTAAGTTTGCATAACTAACTTACAAATAATTCCCTCTAAATTTCCTATACATTTCCCACCAAATATAACCGTCCACTACAAAACTCAATCAAAGCCGATTTCATATCAGAATTTAACATGGCATCAGAGCAAAGATCCAAGACCTGTGGTATATTTGATACTCGAGAATCCGAAGATGTTGATTGTATGGGAAGAGAAGACGGATGGCCGTTAGTTCCCACGAAAGAAAGTGATCATGGTGATCACAAAGGAAAAGCCACGATGGCAGTGAAGGCCGATAAGGCAGTAGTAGAAGAAAAGGATTGTGAGAATCCTCTCAACATCAAATTCTCGAATTTTAACATAGGATCTTCATCCAAGATCCAAGGAAGCGAATGGTCAAGGGCCCAAAAGGAGTTCGATAGGCAAGTAAAAGCCAAGAAAGATGTTCCCGAACATCCTCCTACGATGTGTTGCAGTAAATGCAAACAACCATTCCATTTCAGACGTGAGTGCCCTAAGAAGATGGGGAAGACGGAGTTTATGGTTAAAGGGACCGATGAAAAGGGTTGGGACGACATATGGTTTGCAAGTTTAACACGCAAAGAACACGGTTGTGGAGACAAGAATCAATTCACACTGTTCAGCAAATCATTCGGGATTGAAGGATGCCCAACCGGGTATAGGAAGGAATATTTTAGAGGCAAGGGGACCGTAATCATCACAAGTGGAAATCAGGTTCATAAAATTAAGTCTGTGTTTTATGTACCAACTCTTAGAAAGAATGTTTTGAGTATCGAAAAACTCACAAATGAAGGCCTAGAAATCGAGTTTGAAGGGGATGTATGTTACATCCGAAGGCCGATTATCCAGAAATATAGAAAGTTGATTACGTGTAGAATATGTGATGGTGATGATCACTTCACATTTAAGTGTCCCGAGAAAAAGAACATAGTGCAGAAAGTGGATACATTAAAGATACAAGAGGCGCACGATGCGGCTGCAGAAACAAAGACCCACAAGAACAAAGCCGTAAGATTTGAAACCGGTATAAACGAACTCAGTAATCTGGACAAGGAACGGGCAGCAGTGTTCAGAAACTTTGAAACCTTTTCAATCAACAAAGATAAGGCCGAAGAGTTCATGGAAAGGGGGCCGGTCATGTATCCAACAAATAGCACAAGATTGAACGATTGTGTGGTGTTTATGGATTTGATTCACATCACCACTACGGTTGAACGTTACAAAAGGAAGTTCGAACTTGAATTTGAGAGAACCATAGAGTGGTTCATGTACGACTTCCTAAAAATAACAAACAAAGCACCAATGCCACCAAGGGATGGATATGGTTATCCAATAAACTTGTTGGATCTTTATACCAAGGTACAAGTGTTCGGAGGGTACGATAAAGTGACGAATAATGACATTTGGGCAGTGATTGCCATGTCGATGGGATACGGGAGAGGACTACCGAGTTTAGTGACAAAGGACGAGATTGCAATGACCCTAAGGCAAGTCTATGTTCGATACCTAGAAATGATGGAGTGGTATCACTTGAAGTATAAAGGAAGAGAGATGGTAGTAGAAGTACAAGAAGAAGAATTTGATCAAAAGAGGAAGAACGCTGAATATGATGATCAAGACCTCCCACCAAAGAAAAGATCCCGTTCATCGTCAAGTGAAGATTCAAGCTCTTACTAAATCAAGATTAGGGGCGAGAATGTTAGAAGACATAATCTTGATTTATAAACTTGTGTTAATATATTATTGTACATATGTTAGGAAATAAGATAGATATCCTAAGTCTAAACCGCATATTGTGAACCGGTGTGTCACAAGTAGTTTATAGCGTTATGTTAGTTTAAGAGTCATGTCGGTTGAGTCACAACCGTATGTATGTATAAATAGGGTCGGATACTATCATTTGAATGTGTGTGTATGTTAAGTTTGCATAACTAACTTACAAATAATTCCCTCTAAATTTCCTATACATTTCCCACCAAATATAACCGTCCACTACAAAACTCAATCAAAGCCGATTTCATATCAGAATTTAACAGTATCGAGTGTTACCATCACTATAGTGTATGACTAACTTATGTTTGAACAATGCTACAGAAAATGGGTCTTTATTTGGAGTCTCTACGGGATTGCAATCGGGCTCTTGCAATTTGTAGAAGTTACTCAAAGGTACAAGTATGATAAAAATAGTTATGGATATGTAATACTGTCAACACTATCATTTATCTTACTACATTTGAGATATTTAATCATATGTGCACTGTAGGCATGGTATAGAAGAGGCAAGGCAAACACATCTATGGGAAATTATAATGATGCAGTTTGTGACTTAAAAGTTTCACTATGCATGGAACGCTCTTTAAGCGGAAAGCGACAGATAGAAGGCGAGCTTAAGCTCATCTTAGGTCAAAACAACAGGAAGAATTTCCACCAAATGGTATCAAGTGCAAGGAGTCTGACATCTATGGTAATTTTTTTATCTCTATTAACAACAAATATTTATCTCATCCAATATTTTTGTCTTGGAACTCGTTTACATGGTGTTTGAATAAATGAATAAGTTACTGTGTCTTATCTTTTTGATGCACTGGACTTGCATATGGTACCACAATGTCATATGCGTTAAAAATAAAGAGATAAAGATGACATTCCTACGAAAAAGATGAAACTGAGAATGAAAAATGGAGGAAATTTGTTTAAAAAAAATAAAAAACTGTAACATATATGATATATGTTTTTATAGCGTGATCTTGATCTGTGGTTTGTGTTCGTATTGTTACCAAAGATAAATTCCGTAAGAGATTAAGTATTTGATGCTCTGCACTAATGCTTTTACCTAACTATCCTTATAATTCAATTTTAATATCTCTATTAAATCTATCAAAACCTTGGGCAACAAACAAACTGATTAGTTTTTTAAACTGCAATACTAGCTCCCAATATGATTTTCTGTGATTCTTACCATGTAGGTCCTCTGTAACAGATCAACTTCAAGATATACAATTGCAGTGTGTAGAAACGGAAACGAAAGGACGAGGCATGGTGTCTTTAACTGACATACCTCAAGCCACTTTGCTTCATGCAGAGGAACCATATGCTGCGGTACATCTGATATTCCTTCGCTACTGCTAGTGAACACAGTAGTACTTTTGTGCATATATGCATTCTGTCGGGCTTTATTAGAAGCCACATGACATCTAATACCACAAACGTCGTATCATGAGTGGCTAATGGCTTTGGGTTATGGTTGACTTGCTAAATTTAAACAGATGACATGAAGAATCATACAATTTAAATATACAGGTCACATTTTCGATCTACATAACTATGAATATGCAATTTGGTTATGTTTTATCAATAAACAGATAAAACTCACAGTTTGTGGATGTTCATAAAACCTTCATATTTACCTTTCCAGATCATATTATTATTGAAATAATATGATTTTTGTAGTCACATTTGACCCACTGACTTTCTAGAATACCAAGTTTTGAAAAAAGGTGTTCCAGGTTAATCAAAACCAACCTGTTTCAATCGGTACAGAAATTACCTGTTTTGAGCAGTTACCCAACAACTCTGACCTGTTCTTTTGCCTTTTCTATTCACCTATATATATCGAAGAAACATTTTAAGCTCATGTGTCACGATTTGTTACATCCAAACAGATGGTTCATAGCAAAAGTTGCAATTCCAACTTGGAATATTTATTACCTTCCTATTCTTGCTTTTATCCATCTGTATTGTTTAAAATAATCAATTTTTTTTTTTCTGATTCGATGAAATAAGAATGCTTAGTATTTTTGTATAAGAGGTCACTCTTGATATTGACTTAGGCTGTTGACCTTGCAGATAGTATCAAAGAATTGTCGAGAAACTCATTGCCATTTCTGCTTTAATGAACTGCCAGCAGATATCGTTCCATGTTCATCATGCTCAATGGCTTTGTATTGCTCTCAACTGTGCCAAATACATGCCAGAGGGCAAGACCAACAGTTTTATACAAAGAATCACGATATTGGTTTTGATTTGTCTGGTGATCTTGAGAATTATGTTGCAAGTGTTACTGAAGCAATTGATGATGATGTGAATATCAAGCAAAATGCAGAACATAAGCATGAATGTGGAGTAAATTGGCCTGCTGCATTACCGGCTGAAATAGTTTTGGCAGGTCGAGCTATAGTGAAGTCCATAGAGCAGAATAGGCATTTTAATGAATCTTCCTCTATTGTAAATTTGGTATGTCACACACCCTCTTATGCCCATTTGTTCCATTGGCCTAAAAAAAGACTCGCTAAGTAAGTGGCTGCCATTCGTTACTTTTTCAGGAGCTTTGTCACAATTATTTACAACTTGATACAGAAGCTAAACTGGAGTTACACATATCTTCAGTAGTTCTTATGAAGTGTCTTCACCATTGTTATCGCTCTGACATTCCATTAAATGGAGACACTATTTCACAGGTGAGATTCCTTTTTCTTACCACACAAACCATTCATGTAATTTATCATTATAGAAATGAATCTACTTTTTGTTTCGGCTTTCTTGTCATGGTTAATCGCTAAACACAATTAAACATAGCAATTGACTAACAAAGTAACGATCCTAAAGAATCGTACTCATTTTGAAAATTAATGTACTTTTCTTTTATTGTTCTTCATCATTGTTAATTGCAAAACACAACGAAACATTGCAATTGACCAACAGAGTAAGAGTACTGAAGAATCCTACTGTATTTCTTGTATCTTTAAAGACGTAATATGTAAGAACAGGACAAAAAAAGTTACAGTTGGTCAATTTGGTAGCAAGGAAGAAGAAAGTAAACTCACCTTGACGTTGAACCTGACCTTGGCAATTGCAGTTTCAGTTTCTGGAGCAGGGAGTGCTAAGAAGCTGGATCGGCACAGCGTCACCTTAAAGGCTAATTATAAATTGGATATAAAATATTCTGTTGGAAAGGCCATATTAGTCGAACATAATGAGATCCTAATACAGGCTATCATATTTAACAAGTTTTCTGCTATTTTGCACTGTTTGTTTTTGTTTTTTTTTTTGGTCAACATTCATCTTTTTGTAATCTGTTATAAGTAATATGTTTTGTTCACTTCTATTAAACAACTATTCCTTTACTTCCATCCAAAGCATTACGATATATGCATGATTGTACAGAAGTATAGGTCATTTCTTTAGAACATTTTGGTATATTCACCTACAGTTAATCATTTGCCTTCTATTGTCTCTCTCAATGCAATGCGTCTTGCTTCTCTCACAAATCAAAGTGAATTCTATGGCAATTGTTCTTATGAGATCTACTGATTCAGTTGGCCCACCAAGCTCAGTTGGGAATAATACAACTAGCACTGTGGAACAGGTAATACATGTTAGTATGCTGGAAAAATTGACTTCATTTCTGCTTTAGATGTCTTAATAGCGTATTTATACACAACAAATTGTGTTTTGCTAAATTACATGTGTTGTGATGTTCCTGATTTGTGTACCAATAGGTGAGAGTTGGTCAAGCTATTTATTTGGCTGGAAGCTTATACAACCATTCTTGCCAGCCAAATATCCACACATATTTTCTTTCTCGAACTCTATACATACGAGCAATAGAATTTGTCGCTGCAGGTCATCCACTTGAGCTTTCTTACGGGCCCCAGGTAAATTTTATTGTTGGTAACTATTGGCATGCTAGGGTTAACTAGATTTGGCATTTTCGACACTTGTTTTGTGAATGCGTCTATATGGGTTGCGTCTTATCTCAAATGTATCAAATGGGTCTGAACACTCCCAACACGTGAAAGTCGACCAAATTCCGTTTTTAGTGCAACCGATTTATCTTTTTTTAGAAGTATTTTAATTTTAATAATGCCTGTTTATGTTATCACAATAACACATTCATCACTTTTACAACCGGAAGCAATCTCGCTATCCTCTGGGATAGAGTTATATTTTCCTACATCCCACCCTCCACAGAGCTTTGCTATGGGTCGGATATTATTGGGTATGGTGGTTGTACCATTTTTACAAAACTTGAAAAGTGCTACAGATCAACACCCCAACTTCCGATTTAGCAAATTGATACTGGATGGTTTCACTTTGATACCATATAATCTGAAACTTTTGGTGTGCTTTAGACTACACAGCTCAGTATAGTAAATATGATTGTGACGTTCTCAGGTTGGCCAGTGGAGTTGTAACAAGCGCCAGTCATCTTTAAAGGAGCAATATGCATTTGTATGTTCGTGCACCGGTTGCTCACAATTAAACCTATCTGACCTTATCCTAAATTCTTTTCGGTGTTCGAATAAAAAGTGTTCGGGTGTAGTCTTGGATAGTTCTGTGGCCAATTATGAACAGCAGAAAATCAACCCCTTTTCTTGTGGGTTACCTCTCCAGGTACTGTTTATGATGCTATTACAACGTTTAAATGGTATTATTATAACCTCCTTATGTAGCTGATAATTGGATTTTTAAGGTTGGTAGGCTCAAACATGATGAGGTCAAGAAAGTGGCAAGCTTTTTGTGTGAAGAAACTGGTTCGACTCATGAGATAAAAACCGGGTTTTGTTTAAGCTGCGGTGCTTTCCGTGACCTGGAAGCTTCAAATGCTGTAGTAAAAAAAGCTGAGATTTGTATTGGAAGGTATTACTTTTTTTTTTGAATTAAATAAAAAAATAATTTTTTTAAGTAGGATTTATGAAAACTATATTACTACGATATTAAATTGAACATTTTTTTACTTACATTCTGGGCAACTTCAACTTGTTTAATATGTGTTCCGACTTGTAGGTTTTTAGATTTTACTCATTTATCTGATGTAAATTACCCAGTTTTAGATAAGTTGATTAAATATCCTATTCTAGTTAGCAACAGTCCGACTTAGGCGCACTTAGGACCGGCTAGCCCTCAAAATGTTATGTTTTAAAAACAAACATATGCCTTTTTTTTTTACTGAAGTAGCATGGAACATTATGTGAACTTATCAATCATTTCATAAAAGAAAATGAAGTTTTTGTCTGTCTCTCATTTGGCATGAAATGTATATATGCTTTAATATTGTTATTCTCTATCATGTTTACTAGTTTTTTTTGCATGTTGGCATTATATGATACATCAGGTTGGAGGGTTTATTAGATTCTGGTGAATGTCATAACGATGCACTTTCAAATGCTTTAAGATCTTTAGATCTACTTAAATCAGCACTGCATCCATACAACAAGAAAGTTGCTGAGGTGCGTTCTATCTATCTATTTTTACTCCTATTTTTCAATCAATTGTTTTTCCGGGTCAGTTTGGGTTTGCGAAAGTAACCAAAGTTTCATTTTACAATTTCCCCATTCAAGTCATTAAAAAATTCCTGCACTTCTTTCTTTTGGTCTTACCATGTCATGATCTGAAAATATATGTTTTCACTTGAATGTCGGGTATATACAGTTATACATAACATGTATATATTTTTACCGGGTGTTAACGTGGTAAATTCCCTTATCATACCATGTCAAGTTTAATGAAGTAGAAAAAACAACATATTGGCAGGCAGAGGATTACATCGCACAGGCGTTTTGTATAATCGGAGAACTACAGAGGTCACGCGACCATTGTCAAGCATCGATCAAGGTAACCTAACTTACCAAGCCGTATAGTGAATGCAGGAGGCTTAATGTTTGTGGGTTTGTTTGTAGATATTAGAGAAGCTTTATGGTGATGATCACATTGTGATTGGAAACGAAATGGTGAAATTAGCATCCATTCAACTGTGTTTGGGCGACCATGCTGTTGAAGAAACTAGAAATCGCATCAGTTTGATCTTTTCACAGCATTATGGGTCACAAGTTGATGCAGTTTTCCCCCATCTTCAGTTCCTAAAGAGAAACGTCTAGAGCTCGGGTTCGCTTATGAACGGTGTTTATTTGAGTTATTAATAATATAAAATGGGCCCAATGAAAAAAGGCTTAGATACTCTAAACGTGTTGTAGTCATGTGAAGTAAAAAACATTTAGATTATTATTGTAATCAAATTCTTTATTAGCTGTCTATTGTGTATTCATTTAATATTAAAAAAATTAAAAATGGACAACAAAATGTGTTTTAACGCAACATAGATTATATAGAATGAGTGGAAAAAGAGTTATTGTTTAACAAGACAAATACAAAAAAAATGCGACTAACGGTGTAACTTTTGGACTAAAAGATAAATATAGCACTGAATTTACATTGTGTCTGAGAAAAATTCCAAAAGCACAAAACATGCTGGAAAAAGAGTTATTGTTTCTTAGCTTTTACTTCAACAAAACAATGTGAACATCAAAAATAAAGCTTAACCTTACAACCAAATTCACCTGTATACAGGAATGTGTTATATTTTACAAATCTGCCAGCTCATAAACCTTGGCAATAAAGAAGCTTCATTTCATTCCCCCTTGATGCTTAAACTAATAAACAACACAGAATAATAAAAACCGCGTGAGCAACCAGCACTTGTCATGATCCGATTGTAAATAATAACAAGAAAGGGTCTAAATTTACTCGTGTTACCTCTTAACGGGTCAAATGTGTAATCTTTAAAAAGTTAGTTTAAAATGACATGGGTCATAAATGACCCAAAGTGCATCTAAAAATTTCCAACCTCTAAATGTTTACGGGTCAACTCGCTATTTGCCGCTATTTGTTGCCAGCGACCAATCGACCATATAGCGATACATAAGCACTACGCTACGCTATTAGCTACAGTGGGTGCTATGGTCACTATTAACAACTATGAACCCAACCAAACCCAACCCAATCCGGCCTGGCCCATTATATAAAGTATCAACCATTATTACCTTAAGATTGTTCACCTTCATCCTCTCCTGAAAATGCTTGATGGGCTAGAACCATCAGTTAGATTCAAATCAGCTTTAGTTTTTCTAGCGAACTTTAATAGTCGCTTAAATCCTTTTGGTGCATCTTTTTGGTTCGCCATAGCAGGAGGGTGCTGGGCATTTCCCCACTCGCAACTGTCGGCTTCACTTGTGGTCTCTTCAAGAAGCATTTGAAATAAAGAGTGACGAACACGAGGACTTGAAACTCCAGCTGGTGCACCAAGATTGGCTGCACCGGATGCCTGAATAGGGCTTTCTTTGCATGGAATAATCTCATCCTGATTATTCTCTTCAACTTCCACCCATGCTGTTGGTGAAATTAAAATTGTTGAATCTTCTTCAATTTCTGTCTTCTTAGTGACATCATCACCGCTAACATTGAACCGATTATCTTTAAAGCTCTCCGGTTCCTCACATTTAATGGGACTAAGCAATTGGGTTTCCGATTCGGCATAGGATTCCAGTGGTTCGCATTCCGTCTCCTCTTGATTTTGGCTTTCACTTGTGATTTCAGTAGTTTCGACCTCAACCGCCTGAATTTTCTCAGCTTGGATCGTATCTGCAGTACTATCAGGTTGTTCCTCGGGTTGAGCCACAACTTTACTCTTGACAACAACCGCACCAACACCAGGCCCAATCCCAGTTCCTTTACGGAGGAACGGCTTCGTTTCCAATGGGACCACACTGCCTTTCTTAGTAACTTTGTTGTAAAAACTGGGTTTAGCAGCAGTCGCGGAGGCAGTGGTGGTGGTGGCGGCGGCATTAGGAGTGCCTACTGGAGTTCGGGTTTTAGATTTTGCTATTGGTGCACTTTTTGTCGCTGTTGGCTGCTTTTTCTCTTTGACAGTTTTGATGTTCTTGTTACCATCAGATGGAGTTGATTTCAGAGTCTTTGGTTGTGGTTTTGACTTTTCGACTTTTGTGCTTGAACGTACAGCTGATGATGTAGATTGAGGTTTTCGAGTTAAACTAGCATTAGAAGAAACGGGCCCAGATGGAGTTTTAGCAGGTGATGAACCCGCAGGTCTTGGTGAAGGGGTCGTGGGCCATGACTTGCGTGTAGCAGGCAAAGGAGATGGTTTATTTGTAGTTGTAGTTGTAGCTTTCTTAACCATAGAGCCTTTTGAGGTTTCCTTTTTGATATTTTGCAACTGGGTTGGGTTCTTTTGAGAATTTTGAGGTTTAACTTTACTCGCAACGGGTTTTTTCTTACTATCACTTGTGTTAGTAGATGCCATTTCGGCTTTTTTCTCATCAAGAAACTTTTCCATCTCTTTGAATTGGGATTCTTTCTCTGCTTTCTTTCCGGAAGCTTCTTTTCGAAGTTTTTCCTCTCTTTTTTGCTTATAGTGATCATAAAATCCACCTCTTTGCTCCTTTGGGTTACTTTTACCTTTTCTATTATCAGTGGTTACACTATGACGTCTAACCGGCTTACTTTCCATCATTTTCTTGAACAATTGGTTCAGTTCTGCTTCCTTTTGTTGATTCCATTGAATTGAAGCGGGATGCTTTTCACGACTTTCTTCATCTTCATCCTCTGAATTCTCCATTTCCAGGTTTAATATGTCAGCTTTAACCTTTTTGGGTGAGGATGATTTGATGGTTTGTAAAGTTTCAGAGCTTTGACTTGGAGAAATTTTAGTCAAAGACTCTGCATTACTACCTGGCGCTCCATCTTCAGGGTTGCTTGGGGAAGAGGTTTTAACTGTATCGTTTTGGATTTGGGCAGCACTTTCACTCATTCCCGAGCTCCATCTTCTCAGTACAGCTTTAGTTGCAACAGGAGCAGTCGACACAGTCTTTGACTTCTCAGTTTCCACTGCTTTCTCTTTCTGTTTGTTTTCAAATAAACTGATTTTATCTTGCACACTCATTCTCAACGCATTTTTCTTAGCGGGTGTCTCTGAGTCTTCTTCCTCATCACTAGTGTGACAGGTGGCATCTGTCTGAGTTGATAATTTCTCCCTATTTGGAAAATAATTGAGACTTTTGATGCTTATTGCAGCTGCCCTGCGTGGGCCAGTTCGTCCAATTTGAACCCGTCTCATTGGAGATGCTAACCTTCTAGGTGTTGCAGATCTTGCAATGGGTCGGCTTCTTTCAACAGTTGGTTGGTCTTCTTCACTTGAAAAAGAATTTTCACTCCCTGTTGAACTTTGTCTTTCAACCTGTGCAGCTTTAGCTGGGGAAACACCATATTTTACAGGCGGATTTAACTGTGAAAAGTTAGTAGCTGTAACACGTTTTTCGGGTGTAGTGTCTTTTGATGTTGGGAATTGACACAGTTCTAGAAACTTCTGTAATGAGTCCCTGAAACAGGTAACTGAAATGATAAATCTTGATTGCACATTTTTCTTGTTGGTAAAGCAATGATGTGGGAAGAGGAAAAAATATGAGAAAATCAGAATATCATATATTGATTTACCACAAAAACAAACTTGATCAACACATGTGCAAGTTTATTAGAGATAGCAATTTTAACTCATTTACTAAAGAATATGTCGTCGTTGGGTTATGTTATCTCTCTAACAGGTCAAATTGGTAAAGTACAACGTTTAGCTAAAAGTGACACGGGTCAAGCCAGCTATCATATGGGTCAAGTCACCCAAACTATATTGTTAACGCGTGCCAGATCATTTTACTAGAAAATTAGATAATTTTTGGTAATATAATATATGTGCTGTAATCATACCTAACACGCTAAATATTTTAAGTGTTAAATAAATTGGACAGAAAGTGTGTTGGGTCAACTCGACCTGACCTGTTTTGACCACATACCCTACTTGTCTGACCCACCATTCTACCACCTCTAAAGTTTATACTTTATACAATATGAATATACCTTATATCTTCTGCTCCGAAATGATGAGCAAAGTTTTCCAAGTTGGAGATATCCTTAGGTGAGCAAGTACTACCAGTAGCCTTGTTGAGGGCTTCAGCTAATTGTTCTTTCAATCCTGACAGCCTGGAATCCACTGCTCGCAGTAGTTCATTCCTATCAGCATATAAGTTGGTTAAGAAAATGCATGAAAAAAATAAATAAATTATGATGATACAAATAAAAAGAACGTACTTAGATTCAAAGGATGTTGTCATATCAACTTCAGCCTATTAAACATGAATAGCAACAGTCATTCACTTCGAAATGAACAAATATACAAAAACAGAAATTATGAAAATATATGAGATTAATAACAGAATCTACCTTGGCAAATAATGAAAGTTGGAATTTTCTCGTCTCCTCTAATTGAGAAATTTCATTTCCAATACTAAGAACATCTGGTGAACCAGCAATGTTTAAGAATCTGACAGAATGAAATTACTACAGTGAGCAAGAAGAGAATCACAACCTCTTAAGCCATGGAAATAAAGAAGAAACATGTAAGAAATGGACCTTGTTAATGTGGATATTGTAAACCAGTCAACATTACTGATGTCATCAGGTGTTAGAATTCTGAAGTTTGAGTCGGATGTTTTGGATGACAATTCTTTGACTTGAGGTAAATGCAACAACAATTGTTGCAAGTCTCCAGATGCTACCTTTTCAATTATATTTCTAGTTGATACACATGCTTCATACCTACATAACAGAATAGCCTCATACATTGAACAATTACAGAAATTGGAAAACATGTCTACATTGTCATGTTTTTATGAGTTTATATGAATACAGCTTTGTGGTTTATTGGTATATTCTTATTTAAGACCCTATGGTTAATTCCTCAGACCATCTGAAGTTCTGAACCATACCTAATTCTAATCATAGAATCACAAACAAAGTTATATAAGTCCAAATCCCGCAAAAGCAAAACTTATTGATGTTTTAGCTCTATTCTATTTACACTGAAGCTGTTCTAGATTCACATTCAAATATTAGTTTTGAAGTTTTAGCAGAGATCACATAATTTCCCAACCAACAATTTTGACTCCTTTACTGGCAAAGGAGAAAGGGAAATAAAAGCAAGCAAAGATTACATAATGGCATTTTCTAACAAGCCGAAGCTGCACCAAGGTACGGTCTATATGACTATTCTCTAACTGGCATTTAAAATTATTAGTGCGAAACTAAACAAGACCATGTAATGAACAGCTAAACAAATAAAACTTCATATTATTTGCAAATAATTAACATAATTATCATATGCTTCATTGACCCAACTTGATCAATCAAGATTACACCTTGCACATTATTGTAATCAGCAAACTGCAAACATATATCCACTGTCCATGTTGTTACATATCATCTTGAGTTATGGACACATGCAATGAAGTCAACATACCGATTTCTACCGATTTTCATGTAAAACCTAACCGAAATAGATTCAACAAGTAAAGTATCGGTGGAACAAGTCCGGAAAACGAAACCTGTCATCGGTTGGAAATATCTGGAGCTCAACATAATCAAGCGGCGCATGAGGATCAATTCTTCTCTCCATCTCAATATCAATCTCCAACAACCTGAATCAACAAACTTCCTAAATCAATTCAAATCCATTTCCATAATAAACTCACTTTCAACAACAACAACAACAATAATAACAAAATCATACAACCAACATTTAACTCCAAAATTACACACAGATCAACAATCATTCATCAAAAACAAAAACCTTAATGCAAGTGACCTAAATCAACAATTAAACAACAGATCTAACCTAAAAAAAGCCCTAACTACAAAAATCTCACCACACCGACATACAAATACAACATTTCAAATCAGTTAACTGATAATCAAATCTAGAATCCACCATAACTCTATATGCATGAATGTATTAACGAAACAGCACACACACACACACACAGAGAGACAGACAGTAACTGTTACTGTAACTGTACCTGTTGGAGTAATGTGATTGTCGGTGGAACAGGAAGAATCTGAAGAAGAAGAAATTAGTTGCAGATCTTGAATGTGGAGCGGCTTTAAGTGAGAGATGTTTGTGTAGTAATAATAAATAATAATAAATAAAAAAATAAAATAAGGATTATTGTCTGATGAACAGTGAAGGAGAAAGATGCAGAGAGTAAGGAACACACAGTGCTGTGTGACGAAAGCGCGTCGGGTTAAGTTATGTTCAAGTTCAAGATTTTTTTTTATATAAAGGAAGTGAGTGTGTGTGTTAGTTATGTCACTAATGTGATGTGGTCTAGTGTGTGTGTGTGTGTGTTTTTGGATGCGTGTTGGAGCATGTGGCGCGTGGATTCACTCTCTGCTTTTGAATGAGTGAAGGAGACGTGGTTTTTTTTTATTAGTTTTTTTTTGTTGAATTAATGAGTTGTGTGAATGTTTTATAGTTTTGTCAAAGGTATAGTGAGTTTTGTGGTTACCATGATTATGAATTGATTGAGTTCGGTAGATCTAGGCATTTTGGTGAGTGGAGATAGATACTATAAACAATGTTTTTATAACCGAACTGAACGTTAAATCAGAGTCCCTGGTAGTTTACCGGTTCGACCGGTTCAATGAACCAGCCTAAAAACAAACACCCCCCCCCCCAAAAAAAAACCCAGCCCGACCTCTTAATTCTCGGTCCGACCAGCCAGGTCAATGGTTCAAAAGCGGTTCAGTGCACAGGCGGTTCGATGTAGCAAACCGGACCGGCCGAGGGTCCGGAGCCCGGTCCAGTTTTCAAAACACTGACTATAAATATAAATATGATTAGAAAGTTATTTCTTCGTTTTATGTGTGTTAGGTTGGGTTGTTTGGATTTTTGGGTTTTTTTTAACGGATTTTGACGGGCTTTAGTATTTCTTCTCTTCGTCTATGGTGATTGCTCACGGATACCTTAAAATCCTTGTGGTGGAGGTGCTCTTGTATGGACGATTAAATTACAACTAGACCAGTTAAAATGAGTCAAATAGACGTTTCTTTAATTGAATTCAAATACTTTAAGAAGTGAACAAGGTTCATGAATTGGGAACTTAGCGAATGAGTTGAGTTCATCCTATAGCTTAAATGATTGGATTTTATTGAAAATTCATAGTTGAAGTGAAATTGTGTGACTATGTAGAACTAGTATATACAAATTATGTTATACTAGGTGTATTAATTAATACGCGCGTTATGCGTTTTTCACATGACGCGTTAATACGGATTTTGGTAACCGATAAAAGCATAGAGACTAACCTTGGACAATGAGAAAATACAAAAGTGGCAGCAGCTACGCGGAGAATACCAAGAATCTCCCGCGGTCCGCGGAACATGTTGGAGATGGCGCATGGTAGATGTGGTTGGTGGCCGGCTGCGTACGTTGGAGTGAAGCAGTTATTCATTTCGTGGTCGTTAAATATATAGATAATAAATGGACAAAAACCGAACCCGTGCGAAATCGGGTAAAAAACGCATTATGTCGGGGGGCCAAAATGAAAAAAAAGCTTAATAAAAAAGTTGGTGGCCAAAATGGGAAATAAACTTAAACAAAAAGTAAAAAAATCCATTGTGTGGCCAAAATGAGGAAAAAAACATAACAAAAAAATTGGTGGTTAAAATGAGAAAAAAAAAACTTACTAAAAAAATTGGTGGCCAAAACGTGAAAAAAAAAAACTTAATAAAAAAGTTGGTGGCCAAAACGGGAAAAAAACTTAAAAAAGGTAAAAAAAACTTTGTGTGGCCAAATTGAGAAAAAAAAAAGTACTTAACAAAAAATTTGGTGGTCAAATTGAAAAAAAAAAAGTTAACAAAAAAGCAAAAAAAAATGTGACAAAAATGAAAAAAGTCAAACTTCACTATTTAAAGTGGAAAGTCTATCTACATCTACTAATAAAAGAGTAACTAGGGCTGAGCAACCCATTTAACTCGGGTATGGATCCTCAAACCCGACCCATAAACCGTCTTTGTGATCCACTAACCCGGGTATATAATCTCCTTTTTTAACCAACCTTTAAGCTCAAATATATTGACTCTTACATCTTCATTAGCAATCTTCATAAACCCTAATTGCAACCATCTTCCTCGATCGTTCATCCATCCCAGGTTAACACATCTTCTTTTTTCGGTTCCATTTATTATCTGTGTAATACATTTTGTATTCTGTTCATCCACTAACGATTTTATTTCCTTATTCTCAGCAATCATTCTACTTTATGCGAGTATTAAACTGCGTTAATAACAATTACTGATTATTTATTTTTTTGCAGAATCTCCAAAATGTCATACCACAATGGAAACCAGTTTTTCAAGGTTCTATATGACCCTTCTGCTTCTGTTTTGGTATGTTCTCTCATGAATCGTTTTTTAATATTTTGGATTAATGAGACGATTTATTTCAAACGTTATATCAATTTTTAAAATATCCAATTAAACCGGGTTCTATTATTTTCAGACAATTCCTCAATCAATGAATAGGTTCTTCTCTGCCAACAACCTCAACAACAAAGTGGTCAACTTAACTACTGTTATGTGTAAATCATGGTCTGTTCGTGTCCAGCTTATTGATGATATACTTGCATTTACTGATGGATGGTCAGACGTTGTCAAAGATTTGTCTTTTGGCACATTTGTTGTTATTTTCAATTATATTGGCCATAAGACATTTCTGCTCAAGTACTATAACCATTCTCCTCATCAACAAATCCAAAGTGCGTTTTTCAAAATAATCGAACATGAGTTAACTACTCCTCCTGTAAGCATTCTCAAAACGTTTTTCATTTTTACTAAACTATTTAAACAAGTTTTGTTGGATTTTTTGTATCAATTAACCATCATAGTTTTATGACTCATTTGCAGGTTATTCCATGTTCATTTGTGAAGACTCATTTTTCAAATGGCCTTCCATGTAATCCTATTCAACTGTTTGTGTCTGATGAGTTTCAATGGGGTGTTAACATGCGTATTATTGATAACAATGTTTGTTTTACTGATGGTTGGTTGAAGTTTCTGAGTGACCTACGTTTAACTGTTGGTGATGCTATATGCTTTGATCTAATTGATAACTCTCGATTCAAAGTGACAACGTTTAGCAAAAGTGGTCGGCAAATGAAAGTTTTTAAAATTTTGTCTGCTGACAATATGGAAGAAGATAAGAAAGTGCAAAGGGAAATTTCTCATGTTCAGGAGTATCCTGGATTACCTGGATTCAGTTGCAATGTCAATAATGAACTGGTACGCATAATGTTTTTTAAATCTGTTACTACTAAAGTTGTATGAATGTTACTTAATAATATTCTTAATTTTATAGGTTATTCCAAACAACATTGCTAAGCTAATGGGTGTAAACAAAAATATGAACTTGAAGATCAAATTTATCAATGGTAATCTTTGGAATGCCCCCATTAACATACAACTTACCGATGGTACTCCAAGGTTTGTTTTCTGTACAGTACAATTCAGAGTTGTCGTATTTGACGTAGTTTGAAGTTTTGGTTTCTAATTTACTCTGTTTTATTACTGCATAATTTCAATAGGTTCAATGTTGTTGGATGGCATCATTTTATTGAAGCTGAAGGTATTTCAATGGGTCAAAGTTACCTGTTCAAGTGGTCGTCAATTCATCGTAAGTTGTTTGTTGGCAAGTATGCAAATCAAGAGGTAATGGATCTTACAATGAACTAATTGGTGGTGCTGCAGCTTATTGGTTGTCAAAGTTTTGATTTATTAATAAAAACTATCTACTATATCTATATTATATGTCTTCTTTGTTGAACATTACGTTTGGTTTTTGGAGATTGATTATGTGGTTTTATATCATAGTTTTTTTTATGTTTTTTTTATATGTTTTCAATTTATTATGCTATCACTTAGCAAATTCCATCATGTTGAATTAATAGTCCATTTTCATCATTTAAAATTGTTTGTTATTCATAAAACAGTAATTACGAATATATATTTAAAATTGTTCAATCTTAATATCAATTTACACTAAATTGACAACAATTATCATAAATATGTTATTAATAATAATAAATGACATTCCTTATTCGTCGTTTAAGGTTTAACCGCTAAATCTATATCTCAATTTATAACTTTCAAGTCAAAAACGAATCAATATATTGTTCAAATTTTATTAAATACTTACCGTAAACACTTATCAATTACATTTAATAGTATTTTAATTTATTATTAGAGGTTGACTTTAAATAATTTTAGAAATTATAAGACAATTAAA
Organism: Ambrosia x helenae; assembly: GCA_030844895.1. Classification (NCBI taxonomy): domain Eukaryota; kingdom Viridiplantae; phylum Streptophyta; class Magnoliopsida; order Asterales; family Asteraceae; genus Ambrosia; species Ambrosia x helenae. Next base: position 29,327 of record JAUTDX010002133.1, read on the forward strand.
ACATTAAAACAATCTTTATAAAAAAAGAAATGATTTATGTTTTTAAAACATTCCTAAATTATGTATGCATCTTCATAACTATATATTCCATATGCACATCAACACATTGAGGTATCACATTGACTTTACTTTGCAAGTCATCCTGCTATCATAGTTGGCTGTGTCCCAAAGGTGAATTAATTTATTTCTTTTGACTTTCATTTTAATAATACTAATTACTAATACTAATTACTAATAATTATATAATATTTAATATTTACCTTTTATTTAAATTCAAAGATTAATGGCTGCTCAACAAGATTTCACCATGGTTAACAATATAAATGTCAACCAATCTGAAGTTACTTTGAAGCTTAGAATTATACGTGTTTGGCGTCAACCTGATAGGCGCAATCCTAATGAGGCATACTCTATTGAGATGATTCTAATCGATGAGATGGTATGTTTTACCTTCAATAATGTTGAATATTTATATTTATCACTTATTAATACTAAATATAATTATGTTCATCTTTTTGTTAACAGGGGAACAAGATTCAGTGCAATGTTTTCAAAAGATGGTTTTTTAGATTTGAAAATTATCTTACTGACAATAATTGTCTTATCATAAGAAATCTAGGTATTGGAATGAATAATTCTAAATACAAGTATGCAGCGAATCCAAATAAGTTGTGTTTAAATCCGGACACTCGAGTCTACAAGTGTGAGGACTTCAAAGGTTTACCATTCGGTTTCTGTTTTGTCCCATTCAAGTTGAACCTGAAGAACCCGAAATCGCCACTATAGGTAAAATGTAACAAATCTACTGGTAAATTGATACATATACCATTGTTGTTTTTGATAAATTATGAGTTTAAATGTATTTTTATTCTTATTAGATATCATTGGACATGTTATCAAGTTTTTTAACAATGATGACAAGGACAGGAGTATCTACAATGGAAAAAAGCGGTTGACTATGGAACTCGATGATAATGAGTACGTATTAACACTTAAAATGATACGTTTAAGAGATCTCATTTTTTTAGTATACTATCTAATAAAAATTTCATTAATGCTTTGTAGGGGTTATAGCATATATGTAACGTTGTGGGATAACTATGCAAACCAGATTGCACAATACGTTTCTGATAATTCTAAAGAAGAACAGATAATTGTAATCTTACAATTTGGGAGACTAAAGTTTTACAATGGTATGTAACATATGATGGAATTCAAAACTCAGAGCATGATACTAATTAATTAAATATGCACTAACTAATATATTAGAGATACATATACTAATACTTAGTACTGATGTTACATAAATTTTATTTATATAGGTAAACCTTACGTGTCTAACTCATTTGGTGATGTTGTTAGCCGACTGCTGATTAATGACGATGTTTCTGAAATAAACTCATACAAATCAAGGTGACTTAATTGTTATTATATATAATTGATCATTAAATAACAACTTTAGATTATTTGACCTATAAATGTTTGTCAAATCTTTTCCTACAGTTTGATGAAACAAGTGGCTGAAAATCCCTCTTCTAGCCATCGTCCATATGGAGTATCAATGTTTACTTCTGATGAAGATGAGTTTCTACATAATACTCCTTTAACAAACATTGGTGATATTTCAGAAATTGGCAAGGTTGATATACCAAAACTTATCTTTGGTAAACATTTATGTTTACTTACTCTTAAAATGTAAAACACTCATGTTTATTTGTTCTATTATCTTATGAATTTCCAGGAGCAACATGTCGTTTTGCTGGGTACAGTTAAGTTTATCTGTAAAGAGGTTGGTTGGTATTACATGGGCTGTCCCAAATGTACTAAGAAAGTAGACACTGAGTACATTATACGTGAGAATGGTGATCAGGGAGGTGGGTTTGAGGAGGAAAAGGTATATCATTGTGTTAATAAAAAATGTTCTTCAAAGGTTGTAGATCCTGTCCCAAGGTTAGTTTTTTTTATTTTTTTCATAACAATAAACGCAAACATTATTTGTTGTTTTTACTCATAATTTAGTATAACATAAAAGTTTAATGGAAGTTTAATTTTCTAATAGATTCAAGATCCAAATCCGTGTTCAAGATATCAATGGTGTTGTCTCTGTCACTTTGTTCCATCGTGATGATTCGCAACTCATTAATATGTCTGTTGCTGATTTACTTGCTGCAAACACTGTACGTTATTAGTATAGTTTGTTAATTTCTTTAACTTATACGTTTAATATAACCAGTCACAAGCTACAACATTGAGTTGTTATACATTTCCTCTATATGTAGGTTGGTGATGTAGTGAACTATCCGGAAGAAATAAGTTCTTTGCTTGAGAAAGAGTTTGCTTTCGTTGTGCATATATCTAAGTACAACTTAGATAACAAGTATGATGTGTACGGTGTTACAAAAGTAACAGATGATCCTTCCATTATCAATGAGCTGAAGAAAAAAATGTATATTGGACAGGTAATAACAGTCGATATATGTGAAAGTTATATCTATTTTGACAACATATATAAGTCTGACTATGTAATACTTTTGTAATCAAATATATGTGTTTCAGCCATCCGAAAGTGAGTCTTTGCATACTTCTATGTTGGGCATAACATCGGTTGATTTGTCTAACGCCAAGGTAGTTTATGTTATTCAATTTGTTCAATTTATTCTAATGGTTTATTAATTTCATTATAGGAATCTCATTCTGGTACTGGTGACAACGACAATCAAACCCCAATGTCCAATGCCGATAATGCATCCGCAAAAGTTGACGTTGTTGAAGGTGAAATTTTGTCTATAACTTCAAAGTATCAGTTGCCAAAGAGAAAGCTTCATGAAGTTTATGAGGCTGATAAAAAGTTTGGTCAAACACATGTTGAGAGTAGTAATGGAGCTGAAGGAAGTGATATTTCGGAGGGTTTGGTTAAGTCTAAGGAGAAGGCAAATTCCGAGTAATTTGGCAAAGTTTTACACATTTGCTTTGGATACAATTTATTTTGAGTTTGATTGTGGTTTTTTTTTCGTGCAACTTAAACATTGATTCACTTATGGTTGTTTTTGGTTTCTTTTTCCAATAACGTGGTATTTTGAACTTGACATCATTATTATCTACTTCTTTTTCTTTTTATTTCATTTTGTTATGTTTAATTTTGAAATTTTATTATTTTTTTGAGTTTTCAACTTCCCATAACCAAGTCCTATTACCTTATTAACATTCTGCTTAACTTCAATTAAAATTATAAGTTCTCATAAGTTAGTATGTATTTAACGTTATAATTAAAAATATGTTTTTCAATATGTATAACTTCTTTTTTTTCTTATTTGGGCGCAGACGACGCTCCTTTCTGATACAGCATGGTTGACCACCTGTTGGCGTCTGACGTGACGTCTAGTAGCAGGTGGACATGCGTGTACAATACTCTGACCGGTACTGTTCAAAGCAGCATGGAGGCAGTCACGTCACTATTCCCTGTCAGTAGTCGTTGTACCACTCCTGACACGTGTCGCCATCTGGTTGGCGTAGGATTTGTCCAGATCCTGACCAAATCTTCTTAACTATTGATCGTCCATACCTCGTACCAAAAGCTGATGCTTGGTCGAATATTCCGCGCGTGAGTACACGCGCGGAGATTCCTTTATGATGGTGACGTCACCCTACTGATGTAATCCCGCGCACGGAGTTGTTAACTTACGCGGATGAGGTCACGAGCTCTGAAGAGGGCATTTACTGCTCTAAGGCTTGGCTCCGCGGATTAGAGTTCCGCGGGCTAGCTGTGAAGATTCATTTTATGGGATAGGGTTACCTATCCGCGCTGGGATTAGGTACCTGATGTGTCGTGATTCTAACATATAAAACATGTATAATCAGTCTCATAATAGGGCAGAATTAGGGCTTAAATTACTGATTTTGGCTACTTAATCATTCCTATTCGTATGTTTCAGGAAATTGGAGCTCCACACCGAAAACAAGTGATTTTCGGGTAAGAAAAGCTAAAAACGGAGATTCCTGTGGATACGAGACTCGCATCATGTCCCATGTATGTGCTTAAACGATAATCAAATAGGTCCGAGACACTAGAAGACAAAGGAGCATAACTCGGGAAGGAATTGAAGACTTAGAAGCTGTGTCAGATGCAGCACGGGCGTGCCAAGACCTTGTGCACGGCCATGCACCTATACCGGGTCAACAAGTCAACATTTCCATGTCAACATAAGGCAAAAAATCAGATTTTTTGTGTTGCACGGACGTGCCAATACCTTGTGCACGGTCGTGCCAGCTAAAACGTGCTCCCCAAGGCTCAAATAGACATGACTGACAACTTTTCTGAAGAGCACGGTCGTGCTTGTCTTGAAAACCGACAGATTCAGCTCGAAAGGACAACAGTACCTGCTGTCGAGCATGGGTGTGCCATCACTTGTTGCACGGCTGTGCTTGCCCTGATTTGCCTATAAATAGCAAGCTCACCTCAACCATTCGGTGTGAGCAAATGATTATACATTGTAGCGAACACGAGTAGCCACTCCACATTGTACACCCGTTTTACTCGTTTCTTCAATATATATATATAGGGTAGGGATCATACGAGAACCAACTTTAGGGAGAGAACCAGAGAACCAAGGTGAACACAAACAAAAAAAACCTAAAAACCCCACCTCCACTCCCTAAAAACCTAAACCCACCCACCTCACTCTCTAAAAACCTAAACCCCCCATCTCCCACACCGCCCTACCCCCCCCCCCCCAATTGTGAAATGCACATGTGCAACTAACCCCATACCCCCAAAAACCAAAACGCTCCATCCCATCCCCCAAAAAGATACCCCCTTCCATCATACCCAAAAACTAAACCCTAAAGCTAAACCCATTAAAAAAAACTTAACTATAATAGTGAAATGCACATGTGCATGTAATACAATTATCTTATTTTATAGTTTTATATAGAAGTTTTTTTAAATTTATTCACCAACAACCCAAAAAAACATAACCCCCTTCCCATCATACCTAAAAACTAAACCCTAAAGCTAAACCCATGAAAAAAAACCTAACTATAATAGTGAAATGCACTTTGCATTTATTTAATAATCATTGAATAAATTATTTTCCACCTTATATATCATATCACGTCCATTTAATGATCATTTCATTATGGTAATTCATAATTTATTCAAAAGTGTGCTCTAATAGCGAAATGCACATGTGCATACGGTATATGTATGTATATATATATAACAGCAAAATGCACATGTGCATAAATCTGACGTAAATATGACGTTAAAAAGCCATTTTTTTGTTTTTTTTTTTTTTTTATTTTTTTTCAGAAAGATTAACACTAAAAAAACATTTTGGTGTTTTTACTTTTTTTATTTTTTTATTTTTTTAGGTTATATAATTTTTTTTTTATTTTTTTTTATTTTTTGGTGGAAGGGTTTTTGTGTTCACACTTGGTTCTTTGGTTCTCTCCCTAAATGGTGGTTCTCAAATGATCCAAATCCTATATATATATATATATATATATATATATACATATACATATTTCGTGCGAACCGCGATAACGCTATTTAAAACCATTCAAATTCAAAATTTCTTTTTACACTTATCTTTGTTATTAAAATATAATCTTAAAAACACAATTTACCCGTAAAAATTTAAACATACGAAAATGAATTATTTTTACACATATGTAAATTTAGTGTTTATACACGTGTAAACGGTTTCATTTACACATATGTAAAAAGTTAATTTTAGAGTGTTTTTATAAGAAAAAATAAATTATTTGGAAAGAAAATTCATTTTTTAATCTTGTATTTTAAATATAACTAGAATTTTATCCCGCGCGATGCAGCGGACCTATTGTGATGGCCGGTTGTTTATTGTTTTATCGTTTAAACATTTTATGATTGGTGATTGTATCAAAATGAGCGTGATTTTTGTTAGATGTTGAAGGCACATTTGAGGCGGTATCAATCACGAAGCGTTTCCTCTTTTGACTCAACATCTTTGTTGAAAGAAACCAACAATTGAAAAGATAATGATGCATACATTAACGGACCAATGTAAGGCTATATCAAGGTAAAGCAAATTTGATTATTGGTTTCTTTCAACAACGATGTTTAGTCAAAAGAGGAAATGCTTTGCGATTGATACCGCCTCAAATGTGCCTTCAACATCTAACAAAAACCACGTCCAATTTGGTACAATCACTAAACGGCCAGATAAAATCTACTCTATCCTAAAAAAAACAATTAAAATCAAACTTTCTTGATTTCCCCTCTATCAATGTAGTCAAAATAATTGATCTTTGACTTTCCTTTTCTTGCTAACAAAATGTTTCAAATTAATAAAGTCAACATATTCCCAAATCAATTTTTGCAGTAATTTGTCCCATTTTTTCTTTGAGTAAAGATCAAATACATATAGTTTTTTTGTAAGAACTGTGAGAATCAAAGGGGGTAAAAAAAATTTATTTATTTTTTTTAGAATTTTTTTTTCCCATGTGCTTAAACATTCTTTCTAGATGAATAATACAAAAAAAAATTAAAAAAAATTTTTTTTTAGTGTAATTACGTCATTAAGGTAAATACATTAGTTTACACTAGAGTAATTATGTAATTACTCTACACGTAATTACTCTATACCAAATTTTTTTTATTTTTATTTTTTTTTAGTTTTCAATACTATAATACATGTTTAACAATATGGGGGAAAAAAATTTTGAAAAAAAAAATTAAAAAAAAATACCCTCCTTTGATTCTTACAGTTCTTACCAAAAAAGCTATTTGTACCGGATCTTTCCCCTTCTTTAATTAGAATCAAATACTTATTTTACGTAAAAATGAATATAGATACAGGTTAGTAAGCCTAAGGTACAACTCACTCATGCACAAAACACTTATCAAGCATAAGTTACAACACCCTAATGCACAATTCATTTGTAAATTAATAATATACAAATTTATACGCCACGTGACTTAAAACGCAGTCAAAGGCAAACAAAAACTTATACCGTAAGCTAACGTAAACCGCATACAATCTCACCATAAATTAATGAAAGATAAAAAAAAAGACAAAATTAAAATAAAAGAAAAGAAACCTATATTCGTAGGTTTCAACATTTGTTTTTATAAATCATAAGAAAAATAGCTACCCAATATGTATGAAAAAAAATCTAGAGTTAACAGATGTTAAACTTTGAAAATTAAAAAAATACTCTAAAAAAGTGAACATACATGTCTTGAAGTATATTGTTGGTACTATTATAACTGCACTTGGTACAACTCGAATTGCACAAAAAACCTTTTAAGCATACAGTACAACCTAGCAATGCATAACTCATTTGTTATTTAATACTATATATAATGTGGTTTGTATAAAAAGAAATTGATTTTGATTGATTTTTTTTGTTTGTTCTCACGATTTTCACTATATTAATTAGTATTCTCAAGACAATCCTATTTCATTATGCCATTTGAAAAGCAAACATATCTAATAGAAATTGCGACAAATCCATGCATGCATGATATTTAAGAACTTAAAAGCCTATTAATAAATTAATTTTAGATTTTTAGGCGTAAATAATTCATAATAAAAGTTAAATAACAACCATGCATATACCATATGAATATATATGTGTGTATACGTATTTATGATCGAGAAAAAGTTTTGCTAAGATGTAGAACTCATATTATATAGTTTTGTTCACATGGGGGACTGCTATAGTCTCACTTTAATTACTCGAATACAATCAATATATTCCAAGTAGATGATCCGCGTACCACACTAGTAGTAGCTGAGATCTCACAATTATATATATATACAAATACTAACTTTTGATGTGAGAGGATTTTACTGTTTCGCTCAATACCACTCGATAAAGCACGTACAAGTCTTCAAAGCAGAACCCCCATATATATCTCCTTCCTCTTTATCTGTGCTATCTCCTGTGGGTTCTACTCGCCGGCGACGGCTTCCATCGCCTATTGTTTACCGGTTACGGTGGTTTCCAGTTTATTTGGTTCTTCCTTTATAACTGATTGTGGTAGATCGGTTCAGTTGCTGCCTTTGTCCCTTTAAAATCAAAGAAAAAGGGAGATAGACGGGAGTTATGGTCTTCCGATGCTATGTTGTTCCCGATGCTCGGTGTTTCATCCCTAATATGCTCAATCTAGATCTCTGTCTCCCTCTCTGTTTTATATCTTTGTTTCTGGGTTTTCTTGGTTCGGGCCACCGGTGATTGCTGTCGCCGCTTGGTTTCAGCTCATCTTTGGCGGCGACGTTCCGGTTAATTGGCAGAGACAGAGAGAGGAGGTTGGAGATGGAGTGACAAAGGTATTTTCGTCTTTACACTTGGTTGCTCTGCTGTTTACTACGGTTTCTATTTGGCATCCACGTATCTCTTTTTCGTTTTGTCATAAAACCCTCATCTCTGTTCCCGAGGTGATGGGTTGTTTGGTGCTCGAAAGCTCACTGTAACAGTTGCTTAGTACGATCATTAGCTGCGATTGTATTTCTTGGTATTTGGCTATGATGATTGCGTGTACAATGCGGATATTGTTTGAGATGGCGCTATCACAGCGCAACCGAACAACTTGCCATTGCACGCCTGAGCCTTAATGAAAGATCTGGTATGTTGTGTTGGACTCTCATGTTTTCTGCTGGCTTGGATTTATGGTATTTGGCATTGATGATTGTGTCTGAAATTTGCGCCTCGATTACGAAGGCGGCTGCAAGGCATACAAATTGTATTTGTGGGAAATTGGCGACGATGATTTCGTGTATAATGCGGATGTTGTGAGGGCGCTATTCTCTTCTGCTATTGTCATCTAACACTCGCTTATCTTGCTGCCTACTCATTATGGTTGCTTCTATGCGACAAATTCTCGGCCCATTAGCTGCTTACTTAACTCCGATTGTTGGTAGGTTGCAGTCAACAAATCTTTTACTTCTTAAGTAAATGTTATTAGCTAAAATAACTTGATGATTACTAAAATAATTCTATTTCTATGAATTCTGCTATTATAATCGCAATGGTTTGATGTAAAGTGATATGCTATGATGAGTCATTGATGCTATAGGATATTGTAATGGTTATGGTAGAAGATATAAACAAAGTTTGTCAGCCATTCAAAAAGTATGCATTAGCAAAAGTGTTGGTCACTTATGGAAGCAAAAGGAGATATGCAGGTAGTTATTTGATCATATATTTGTGACGGGCCAAACGGGGCATTGGCAATTAAGTAACGGGTAAAAGAAGGCTTTGTCCGACCCGAAAACACTTCCTACCATTTTTTTAGTTTTAAAACTACTATACGTGTTACATGTGATTGCTAAGTAATATCATTACATACACTAGGATTATGGTTTCCCGTTTTGATAATGAAATTGATTATGGGCATGGCCTTTTCTCCTGTTTTGGTTCAGCTGTACTTTAATGTTTTGGTTTGTTTGCATATTGAAATAAGCATTTTAAATGACTATGTTGATGAATTCGATATATATGGTTTTATATGCTATATGCTGACTTTCTAAAGCTCTTTGAATACAATTGGAATTCTGCACATATTTTCCTGGCGTAATGCATCATCACACACATCTTCATGCTATTCCATTTGATTGAAGCTAGGGTGAATCTGAAATGATTTACAGTCGCTATAAAAGTCGAATATAATTTATGGTATGACAAAGAATATGACGCATCTTCTTTTAGTCTGATCAAATGATCCCATGTTTTGGCTATGCTTGGCCAGTTGACTCTTGCTTTTTAACGACCCATAAAAGCTTATATGGACTTCACTAACTTCATTAACAATGATCAATGTGAATGTAGTGTGTCGTATCATAAGTTATGCTGCTCATATACATTTCTGTCACCTGTGTGCAGCTGGGACACTATTTTGAATTTTCGGCTACAAGCAAACGACTGGCGACGTACGCGGCTCGCTTTACATGAGCGATGATGAAAGCGCATTCATACGCCTGTGTGCCTTGTGTCCACCAACTGTGATGGCATCGTGACGATGCAACCGGTTGGCGTGTTGCACAGTACACTATATATTATCTGAGCTCTATGACTTTCTCGCGTCTCGCATCGAAAGTTAGTAATTCTATTCTTATATAATGCTATTTTTTTTCCCATGCTGTGAAGCTGCTTTGGGTACGCTTCGCAGAATTGTATTGTACTTTTGCGCAGGGGCTCGATTAGTGATGATGGCATGCCTAGACCAGTTGACTGTATCTGCTTCCTCATGTGTTTGCACCTCATGTTTAAGCGTGTGGCTTTCAATTTAGTGTCTACAACACTACTAGAAACCTACGATGATGCTTTTCGGTATAACGAACTTGGTAAGTATCCCCATGTTTTATTCATACCTTTTTTGTGATAAATTTATATTCTGTTGAATCATAGCACATAGTATGTTGTTACAGTTTTTAGGTTAAGAGACCTTTTGTGTATGAACCAATTATGGTAGTTTGTCCTCTTATTTTCAAATAATTTGTTTATGATTGATCTGGTTCATAGATGTTTTTCTATTGTCAGCTAAGTAGTCATTGTTACTTTTACAGGATTCAGATCGCGGTCATTTGATCTACTAATACATCTCTTTATCGGAGCTTGCGACACTTGAATTCATCAGGTTTTAGGGAACTGCGAAAATGATGTCAATGCTTGATTGGTTACTTTGAAGCATGTTTGTTGACTCCAAATATGGAGAGTGAGACCGAAGGTGGATCTCCCAGCCGGCCTGATGAAACGACGATGATGGTATGCTTTGACACGTCATATTTTACCGGTTCAACGCACGGCGGCTATATATGACACTGTAACCTGCTCGCCCCCGCCGCAGCAACGCGCGGCGGGTATAAACCTAGTTAGATGTATCTATTAAACAAAAACAAAGACACTTAATAGTGTTTGTTTTAATATATATATATTGTCTTTGTTTTAATATATATATTGACTACCAACTTTTAGGTTAACTTTATTTTTTGTCATTAATTTTTAGGTTAACTTTATTTTCCTTTAGTTTGACCACCAAACTTTTAGCTTTTAGGATTTAAAACTTTGGTCAGTAACTTTTAGTTTAACTTTATGTTCTTCTAATTTCACCACCAAACATTGACCATCAAACTTTTAGCTTCTAGGATTTAAAAATTTGATTACCCAACTTTGGCCACTAACTTTTTTACTAATTAACTTATGTACTTTATTTTCTTACAATTTGACCACCGAACTTTGACCGCAAAACTTTTAGCTTTTAGGATTTCCAACTTTAACAACCAAAATCTTAGCTTTTAGGATTTCAAACTTTGACCACCCAACTTTGGCCACTAAATTTCTTACTAACTTATGTATTTTCTTTTCTTCCAATTTGATCACCATACTTTTAGCTTTTATCCGCGAGTATTTTTTTCAAGCCCACGCGAGAATAACAGTCACTTAATATTATCTTTTATGTCCACAATACCCTCCACGCAATAGGAGCTCCCACAACGACGCGCAATCTTTAACGTCCACCAAACCCTCAACGCAACAGGAGGTCCCGCCGCGAAGCACGGGGTAATAGAATCCTAGTTATTAATATATTACATACATACATGTATGTATATATATATTACCACTAGCACCGCCATTATAATCTACGATGCATGTTCTCAGAGTATTTCTTTTTTAAAGCCTTACTTTTCTTAAATCAAAGACAAAAAAAGTGAAACAGAACTAATATATATGGAGCACAGCAAATTAGATGCCTTGAGTAGCACACTAGATACCTCTAAGATCGTATTCAAAAGCTTGGAGCTAGCATATCTAGATGCCTTCGGTTACAAGCAACCAAGGCGGGCTCAAAACTTTTGAGGCTTAAAACGGATAATAAAATTGGGGCTCTTTTTCGCAAAAATAAACGAAGAAAAAAAAAAGTTTTAGATCATATGATTCGGATATCATCTATGCGTATGAATAATTATACATCATAAACCTTAAAGCCAAAATCACCTACATGTAATTTACTTTTTTTTTTTTTAAATTCGGAGCCTTATGGGGGCGGGGGCCTAAAGCCCTTGCTTTATTTCACTCCTAGTCTCTTGAGCCGGCCTGCAAGCAACCTACGGATGGATCGAGTACCTTCTAAATAGTAAATGATTAGTCAATCCTTGAGAACCAGAGAAAGCGATTAATGTATGAAACTTAACATTAATAGGATACAAATTAGTTTCGTGAATAGAATGGTTCATAACATATCTAATTTGTCATTTCTTATAGTTTGCATTTGTTGGTACTATTCGTTTTTGTTTTACTGCTTGAATTGCAGATTTCTTGTGTATACCTGAATTTTCTATACTTAGGAAACAAGGTTAGATTCTTAAGACAACCGTTGTCAATCGTACAAGATAATTTGATATACTTTTTAAAAATTTATAGGTGTTTTTCTTTTATCTTAATATATGGTACCGGTAAATCAATCAAGTGTTTATAATTATCCGTCGTTTTTTTTTTTTTTTGAAATGGCAACTAACACTTCTGTCTAACTATCCAGGGGGATCTCCACACTATAGACAGACCCCCACGACCATCCAGTGGAGAGCACATATGTACCTCGAGCAGCTGGGTAGCCAAGGCCCGCCCATGTAGTTTCTGAACCGGGGAAAACCCAACCCCTCACCCGCCCGAAGGCACGACGGTGAAGGATTGGTAAAACCCGGGCGAGATTAGGACTTGAAACTCGTGACCATAGGCCAGGAGTCATCCTTCATTTCTAATTATGTCTCTCGTGGGAATCAAACCCGGGACACCCAAGAGGGAGCCCGGTCCATTCACCAACTAAGCTACCCATGAACGACTATAATTATCCGATGTTATAATAGTAAACAAAATAATGATTTTCCCAACTTAGTTTATTGGTTTTTAAAATTATCACAAGGCACTAATTAATTAAAACCCACAATTTTAAAAGTATCTTTGTAGTTGATTTGACAATGATGTTTTCAATGATGCATAACAACCTTAATGTCTTTAATTTAAGATTTGTTTAAAATAAGAGCTTTGACGAAATTGACAAATCATCTAATAATCTTTTAACCGTGTGTGAGTTAATTCATAATATGAATATATGTGTCACATGAGACGAATAATACTTCGTGTTAGTGTTAGAGAATATGATTTATTTAGCTATACGCCTATACTTTGTATCATTTGAGCTAGTAAAATACATTTTCAATGTCTCACCTTTTAAATTTTTATAGTTTCGATTCTATAGAAGAATCGAAACATGTAACAATATAATAAACGATTATTTAATCATTTCTGATCATTTTATCTTTTAACCACCACCAAACCGAAAGTGGTGATTGGTGAATCTTAAAGGAACAAGAAGTTTTATAAAATTCCCACCAAGTTCTAAAGTTATGTTATCACAACACGTACAATATCCATCCATCATCTGATCTACTTTTGCTTTATAATCAAAAAAAGCATTTGTGGTGGAAAGTTTCAACCACCACTCCCACCACATTGTCAACACATTCACTTTATACTCGTTTTGAGATATATTATTACACCGTTTTCATAGATAGCATGGCCTTTTAGACTAGTGATAGCATGAATACCTGTACACCTGTATGGGTATATATATATATATATATATATATATATATATATATATATATATATGGTTATGGGTTTTTTAAGCCGTTTCCTAGGGTGGGTGCATCGTTGCGTGGCTTCAGGTATGGGAGGGTGATTTGGTATTTTAGCCAAGGGGTTGCGGCTTTGAGAAAGGGAGGGATTGGAGCGGCCAGGGGCGGACTTACCATTGGGGCAGGGGTAGTGCCCGCTACCCCTCAACTTTTCTGGCGTAATGGAAATTTTCCTTTTTTTGACATTTTTCGTAGCACTACCTCCGAATTGTATTTTTTATGTTTGAATGTTACCCCTAAATTTTTTATGCTAGATCTGCCAATGGGAGTGGCCAAAGTATACTGAGTGTACCGCAATACGATACAAATAATAAAGTTTGACAAATCTTTTTATTATATTTTTAAGATTAGAGAGAACTAGAATTAAGATCCGCACGTTGCTGTGGATGACATAAAATTGTACCAAGTAGCATCGATGTCACACTATTGCCAGCGACCTACAACACCGAAATAATGGTGAACCATGCACACCCGTTGCGGCGCGATAATGCACAAAAATTAGTGAAACTTAGAACACAGCGTTACCGTTTGACGGGAAAAATAGAGGTAAAAACGTTGAACTATACACGTACGTTGCGGCGTGTCAACTCGAAAAATTTGGATTGAAACGTAAAACAAAAATTATGTTTTGAGATACATGAGATAAAGTTCAAGTAAAAAAATGCAGGGGGTTAAATGTAAAAGATGAAAAGTATTAAGGATAAAAATGAAAAAAAAAAGTAAGGAAAAAACAAAGTAGGGTACTACCTACAAAGCAAATGTACAACCTTTTAATACACAAAACACTTGTTATGCATATTGTACAAGACCATAATGCACAAACCTTTTGTAAATTAATACTATATATAATTGAGACTCGTGTAATGCTTTATAGGAAGGGAAAGAGAAATATTTGGGGAGGTGATGTGACGCTATGTAAAAAGTTAGGAATGACACCCCGACTAGTGGGTGTAGAGGATTTCCAATTTCTAGGGCATCAACCACATAGCTCTAAAACCAAACACACCAAAACCTTATTAAACCAACTCTGCAACTCATACTCTCATACCAAACACCAACTTATTTGGACCACAAATGTCTTCCATATATAATTGTAAATTTTCCTGTCTGTCTGAATATATATTGCAGGTGATGTTGATGTAGCCTATGCTGCAACATCAACAAACAAATGGAACACAGCCTGCTAGTTTCCAGATCTTTCTGTTTTAAAGATTCCTGCTTTAATTTCCCACATGTACATACTTCAGAATACAACATTTTTATGTAGTACTTAATCCAACAATTAATGATCTTTGTCACTTCATGTTTACATATTGTACATGATAACATTTATAACCTGAATCAGCAGCTAGGTTACCATTTCATTCTGTTCCATAATTAATCATCTAAATCTGCTTTGCAATAGTAAATTACGTATCACTATAAATTGCGAGAACATATAAAATAAAATGAACCATTCATATATCTGATCTTAAAAAAAATTAAAATGAAAGAAGATATATATAGTAATGTTTATTGTTTCTCACTCATCCACTTTGATTAAAACAAATATGACATTATTAGTTTGATTGTTCATTTACGTATATAACGTACACATGTGTTGGTCAATTTACAAAACTAAAAAACATATGCCCAAATTACTTTGATGGTTTTTATATACATAATCTACACATCTATGTGAAAAGTACAATATTTTTTTTTTAAAAAAATAGTCATTGATAATTTAGTGTTATAATTAGAGCAGATTTATCCTTTAAGCAGGGTGTGTCGGTGCCCATTGTAGGTCAAGCCCAATAGTTAAAAAGAGGTTGGCCCTCTAGCAATATATAGTTCTGCAATCTTGTAACTTCACCTTATACCACGAACTTTTAGGGGCTGTTTGGTAGCCTCTTAATGAGGCTCTTAACCATTCAGTGCTGAATGATTCAGCATTCAGCGCGTTTGTTTCAACTTCTGAATGGAATGGTTAAGTCTGAATCATTAAGATTTGGGATGTTGCTGAACCATTAAGCACTGAACTATTAAGCACTGAACTAGCTGAACCTTAATGAGGCTTCTCTACCAACGTGGGACAAGAAAACTAACCATTAAGAGGTCCAACTTAATGATTTAGCGCTTAACCATTCAGACCTCTTAACCATTCAGACCTCTTAATGATTCAGCACTTAATCAACCAAACAGCCCCTTAGTTTCTAGGAATAATAAGAATATTTTTAGGGAAAATCTGACCATTCAATAATTACCGAAATAAACATACATAACGTCTTAAGTTAGGGACTTTACGCACTTCAACATTATTCAGATTCTGACATGTGTTCCAAGAGTCTTAAATAAAGACTCTTTATTTTGTACCGTCCCACAAGCCAACCAATCAGATAATGACACGTGTGTTAAAAAGGCTTAAACATGTATTGGCGAGTCTTAAATTTGTACGAAAAGTATTAAAATTGTACCGACGCGTCTATTTTGTCTAGAGTCTTAAAGATTGTACGAAAGAGTCTTCAAATTGTACGAAAAGTCTTAAAATGTACTCACGCGTCTACAATTTGTCTAGAGTCTTAAGATTGTACAGAAGAGTCTTAAAATTGTACTATCACCTCTACAATTTGTCTATAGTCTTAAGATTATACGGAAGAGTCTTAAAATTGTATTAACACGTCTACAATTTGTACAGAGTTTGTTAAAGACTCTTCAGGCCTTGCGTCTAGGATAAAGACTTTACAAAACCAAAGAGTCTAGTAGCCTTTTTAGCACACATGTCATTATCAGATTGGTTGGTTTGTGAGACTGATACAAAATAAAGAGTCTTTATTTAAGACGTTTGGAACACATGTTATAATCTAAATAATGTTGGAGTACATGAAGTCCCTAAACTTAACATCTTATGTATGTTTATTTTGGTAATTATTGGATGGTCAATGTTTATTATTGTGATTTTCCCATATTTTTTATGGGTGTGCATATTCTTGCAAAATGAAAAAGCTGTGTGTCAATATAATAAGACCTTAAATTGCACGTATTATTAATTTAAATTCTTCCAATATTATTTGTTATGTGTTTACATAGGTTTTTAAATCTATTAAACTGTATCTTAGATAGCTAGCATATGTTTACACATTTTTTTTTCTTTTAAGCTCAATTGATGTTTTCTTATTTAGTACCGGCATTGTTTTTTCTTATTTAGTAAATTGGTATATTATGATGTTTTTCTTATTTAGTACCGGCTTCATAATATCGTTAAGTGAATAAGTATGAACTGGTTTTACTTGATATATGCTTCTTTCACCCAAACCAATTTGTGCCCCCAGTAAAACTGTAAAAGAATCAGAATCTGCCACTGGTTATGATGATCCTCACCGGCATGCCATATAATACTATACGCGCAAATTCTTAACGTATTTACCTAAACATGGTTGAAAGCTTTAAACAACTCCATCAACCAACTACCATGGAAAGAATATGAAGAGGGACACAATCCCTATCTTTATTAAATGTTAAGAATATGACTTCGGAACTATTTTGTCTTGAGAAGCTCACAAATTGTTTTTGGTTGATTAATTGAAAAACTTCATAGGACTGTTTATTGCTCTCACCCAAAACACCGTAATATTTAAGGCAATGCATTCGTTATGACCTAGTAGTGTTTGTTGACAAACAGAACGGTGTAGGATTGGCCTGAGATATCACAAAAGAACCCTTGGAATTGGTTGGCCTTGATGAGGTTTTTTCCTGCAATCGTGAAAAGAACACAGATGACTCTTAACATCATCTGTAACATCTAATCTCTCAGATAACAAATATTGCCCGATTTATATATGAAGAGCTCACAAATTTATTTTTGTCACCTATCATGGACCGCTTCCACAAACAAGTTTAAGTATGGAGTTTTTGTCTCACCCACGTTCAATGTTCCAAAATGCCTTGGTGATATTTGAGGCAGGGTATATCCTAGTATGGAATTTGGGTTCAAGTCGGGCAAATCGCCTATGTCCTTTCGTCTATAACTTACGACTCATAACTCCTAACAATTCACAAAGTTATATTTCGTTTTAAATTAAGCTTTTTTTCTAGCTCGCTTTCTTTAATATTGTGGCTCCAGATACGAGTTTAGCAAATACTAAGACGACTTTGTATCAACAAATCAACAAATTTTTTCATTTATAATTAATTTTCAAGATCAATACAGCTTCTTGAATAATATAATCTAATATGTAGAACAAAAAAAAAAAAGAAGAAGATTGAAGCCATCCCCATCAATGACCATATTATGCAAAAGGATCTAGCCATTCACATAATCAAACTCCACAAAATCAGGCTGTTATATGCACAACAATTTTAGTAATAAATTATGTGAGATAAAACAAATATCGTGAGTGCATGAATAGTGATTGATATTCTCATACTTAATCCCTCTTGTTCTACATTTCAAGGAACTAAAGTTATCTGCATCAAATTATAAATATCATGTTTTACATAATACAATAAATGCCAATGACCCCTAGGCTCAGTTGGGGAGAGGTGGGAGGGTTTACTATTTAGGGAGGTTCCCGCCGAGTGAGGTACACGGTTCGAATCCTAGGGCCAGCAAAAATACACCTCTTGACGTTGAAAGGGCTTATGCCTCAGGGACAATGCGAAAAGAGGATTCGAAACGGGGTACCGAGGTGATGTCCTTAGCCGATCCAAAAAAAAAACAAAAAAAAAAAAAAACATAATACAATAAATAATCAATTTTCTTTTTTTCTAGATTATACCCCAATTGAATACAGCAAAGGAAGAGCAAAGAATTTACCATGACCAACAATATAACAGCAACACCTTTTTTTTAAGAGATGGTAATAGTGTAATACCATAGACCACTCCCTCTAGATAATGGATTATGGGTATCATATCGTGTGCAAGTTAGGATAGGCTTCATACCCAAAAAGGCCTAAAGAGAGTTGGCAAGAAAGGAGTATGGACTCGCGAAGCAAGTAAACGGATAGTGTACGCCTGCGCACAGACGAGTAAGGCGCACCACCATGTGCAACCACAACTCCTAGGTTGCTTGCGAGTAAAGCTTAGTGCACGCTGAGGAGACAATAGTACGAAAGGACAATCTCGTAAGAAGCAATCAGAATTAAGGGACACAAGGTGGCGCACGTCCAACCAAAGAGTACATATGACAAAGACATGTAGCCGATCAGGGAGCGCCAATGCTATTGACAGTTGGCATCTCACGAGCGCGGCATGCGCGTAGGGGACAACAAGTACGCTGCACAAGCGCCTCAACCAATCAATTTGCATGAAGCCACGTCATCAACGTCTCCACTAACGGTCATCGCCAGAAGAGACAATAGTACAACGGAAAAGGACCAACCAACCAATCAGTGGCAGGCGCACGTGTCACCATCACGTGCATGCCACATGTCCGCGTCCCGGACAACTATCAATCACAAGCCAAAACTTGGAGTAAGCAGAGGCAGTATTGTTTCCTCTTTATAATTGGTTTATTACGAACTTTGTCTCTTACTAATTTTTGGGCAGGGGTAGTGGGTGGTACCCTTTAATTGGGTTTGGCCCATTTTAGGTTTGAGTTAGTTATGAAGGCTCGTGTGGACTCTATTTAAGGAGAATTTCTTCTCCTTGAATAGGATATTCGGCTAACACCTGAAAACCACATAGTATCATCCACCATTTTTGTGTCTATAAACAAGAAGCAATTCTTAGCAATCACCTCCCTACCTCACTTCTCTTTTCAGGTCGTTACTCTCCTCTCGTTCCTAAGTGTTTAGCGAATGACTAAGCTTGTGGAACCATCGATTTAGCATCCCTAATCGGAAGTCAGACCCGTGTTTCTTCAACGGGTTCATAGAAACCCTTACCCTTTTATCCAACTTGCGTGTTGGTTCAAACCGAAACTGTCTGGCCTGTTGATCAGGCTAAACTCCAATCCACGAACTTCATGTTTGGTTCATATTAGGTTCTTCTTTCATGTCGGAAATTAACAGCCTTATTAAAACGAATCCAACTGTTACAATATATAATAAGTTAACTTAAGCTTCACTTTGACTCTATGTAGTAGAACCATATGTGAAGGTAGTAAGGTACACAACTAGAATCTTGATGACATCTATACATCTATTACATATATTCCAAAGGCTTATATCCTACATGACACTTAAAGAGGCCATTCTCTCCATTGAGAGTGAGCCATGTAAGATCCCATGTGGCACCTATGTGGACCAATTAAAAAACAAAAGTCATAGAGTTATTTTAGGAAAAGAAAATAATTTAAAAAAAACAAAATTAAATTTCTCTCTCATGTTTCCTCCCATAACTTTTAAACGTTGATATCTTTTATATACGAGATTTTTTAAAGAAAAAAATTACACCAAAATTAACAAGCATTTATTATCTTTCCAACGAGTACCATAGTGCTATGAAAAAACGAACGACTATTTTTTGTGGGGTTTTGTTTTTCAAATATTTTTACTCTACTAATAAATCACTACTTAGGGTACGCATCAGTCTATTTCGTATGTAAAATTGATATGTCATACTCCCTCCGTCCCAATTTAAATGTCCTCCTTTCCTTTTTTGTTTGTCCCAAATTAAATGTCCCTTTCCAAAAATAGAAATGTAATTTCCAGTTTTGCCCATAAAAGACAAAACACAATCACCACTTTGAGAGGATATTATTGTCATTTTTACCACATACAAACAAAAAATTTCTTAAAATGTGTGGTTTTGGAAGTGGGACGTTTTAAATTGGACGGATGGAAGTATTAGATTTCTCATCCCGAGACGTTCCCAGAGATATAAATATAGTATATATTTGTAAACAAAAAGTATATGAAATTGTTCATATTACAAACTAGCAAAACTATCTCGCGCTACGCGGCGGGAACTCAGTTGATTTTAATTCAGCTCGTGTCATATTGTTATGAAAAACCAAAAAAATAAATCGTAATACGATCAAAAGGATATAACACTTGATTTACATTGATCCAAAAATCCATAAAAACAAATACTAGTACCAGTTTCGATAACCCCAATACCGATACCGATGTCAATATCAAGTAAGTTCATCAAGCCATTCATTATTTTATTTTGATTGTGATAGTCGTATAAACAAAAATAACAAAAATGTTGTTACTTTTGTAAATGGTTATTTGGAGTTTGGACAGCTTTTCATTTTATTTATATAAAATTAAATTAAAAAAATAAACATCCTATAATTAACTATACTTTGTAAATAGGATTTATTAAAAATAATAAATTTAATGAGTAAATTAGCGACTAATAAATAACTAATTGTAAAACAAAAAAAACACTTAAACGAAGATATGAAAATAGAAAAAAAAACACCAAAAATAGGCCAGCTATGCATTTGTATTTTGTGGTATAGTCCGTTTCTGTAAAGCAAAAAGCTAAAACATAATATGAAACATGCTTGCTAAAAATGCCAAGTGGACCAACATAATATTATTACTGTCACGTCAATTTGAAATGTAGATATAGAACTAAGTAGGATTCCCCGCGCTACGCTGCGGGCATTTGGTCGTACTGATTCGATCAATTCATTATAGTATTGCCACTCTATATGGCAACCGAAATAGAGCTCAAAGAATAAATTAGTATCAAAGGATATCGACACATGTTTTATGTCGATTAAAAACGATAAAAGCAAAGGTGCTAATAGCATCGATATCGATTTTTTTTAAAAGTTTAGTTCAGTGGAAATCCCTGTACAACCCTAACCTAACGGTCCCAAGTTCGAATCCCTATCCACACACCGGTGTCCTCCTTACCTAAGCTCAAACCGTCACAGGGAATTTTTTTGGTTGTGTGCATGGATTGAACCTGTGACCTACCCCAAGATGGGAACTCTAAGGGAAAACTTACCCTACCTCAAACCAGCTTGGCTGGAGATCATTGGCAGTATCGATATCGATACCCTAGTGTGTTAATCAAGTTGATTAGTTAATAAATTATTAACTTTGAATCATAATTAT
Source organism: Ambrosia x helenae (assembly GCA_030844895.1). NCBI lineage: Eukaryota > Viridiplantae > Streptophyta > Magnoliopsida > Asterales > Asteraceae > Ambrosia > Ambrosia x helenae. Next base: position 51,003 of record JAUTDX010002133.1, read on the forward strand.
AAAATTAAGTTTGATTAAAAACGTATGAAGTAAATTTGTGTGATGCAACTCAATATAAATTAATGCCTCACAAAAGAAGCATTTGAACGGTGGCTTTGAGTATCCAAGTTGGCAGCACTATAGAAGACAACATCTACCAATTATAGGTTACTACTGTTCACAATTAGAATTGATTAGTATTTACAATATGTTAATGCGTTATCTTTGGTCCTAGTGACATTGGTAAATCCCCGTAAAGTATAGATTTAAACTTTATTATGGGTACTTAAGTGAATTTTAGATGACATATAACTAGAGAGAACACCATTGTAAAAAAAAAACATATATATTTATCTAATATTGGATATGTAATATCATATGACATATATGTTATATTGCGTTACATGTTTTGTAATTTTTTAAATACTCACCTCACTCTCTATATATAAATGCAATAACACAATCACAATCTTCAAAACAAAAAATATCAATATAAAAGTAATATAGGTAAATCGTAATGGCAATTACCATCAGATCAAAAGAGTTGCTACTCATTTTCATCATCCTTTTCATCACCGTTGATTCCAAGCAAGTCACTCAAAACACTGAATCAAGCCAACTTTTGATGCGTAAGCTAGTATGAAAGTGGCTGATCTAGAATACTATAAGAGAAAGTCTCTTGGTGTGGATCCCCTAGCAGGAAAGTACCTGGAGGCCCTAATCGTCATCATAATTCTGCAGTTGTAACGGCAATAGTTCACTAGTTTTGTCATGAAAGGAATGAATCTTCTTGTTATGAAGTTTGATGAATAAAAATAAAATAAAGTTTCATGTATTACTATTTTCTTTTCTTAACTCCGTTAACTGTATAACCATTTGATTGTTGCAAAAGTAGTTGTGATAACAACAACAACAACAACAATAATAATAATAATAACTAGTGTATTTTAGCCTTACAATTTTGTCGTATCCAAAACACTAAGAAAGCTATTATCAACCAAGTAACTACCAATTTTCATACCATAATTTAAAAACGACATCTCACACAAACATGAGTTTATTTGTATTTATTACTTAATAATATGTTGTGAATGAAAAAAAAACGATGTTTCGAACCTAAGACCTCA
>JAUTDX010002134.1:0-68707 GCA_030844895.1 Ambrosia x helenae
AGGTTCAGACTCGTGGAGGTGGAAGATTGAATCTGCAAGATGTTTCTCTGTGTGTTCATTGAGGAAGGTACTGTAGGCATAAATGTTTCCCCAACAGGTTTGCTGACTTATCATGGAATAGGGGGATCCCGATTAAGGTTAACTTTATGGTATGAGATTTTTACCTTCGAAGGCTGCCGACGGCTAGTGTGCTGCTAAGAATAGGCATAAATGTTGGTGAAATGGAGTGTAGGCTGTGTGGAGAAGTTGTGGAAACAATAGATCACTTGTTTGTTGAGTGCCGATTTGCGCAGTGTGTGTGGGACTTCTTATCGCATTGGTGTAGAGTGCCTGGAATGTATGCATTTGAGGAAAAGGAGATGGTAAAATGTGTGGAAATCGTGTAGTGGCTCGAAACGCTGGAAGCAACTTATCTACTCGGTTATACAGTTGGCCTTGTGGTGTATTTGGAAGTGCAGAAATGATGTGGCTTTAAATCGAAGGCACCCAATTTACACGGAACTAATGAAGAGATTTAGGCGTCTCGGTTACTTGTGGGTAAAAAACAGGTCAAAAGTCTTAGATTTCTCTTGGGAACAATGGTGTACCTTCGATGTAAATTGTATGGCGTTTAAAATTTTGATTGGTGGATGTAATCTTGTTGGTGGGGTCAACATGTTGTTATCCCAATATGAATAAAATGTTTGTTGGAGGTAAAAAAACATCTCTAAGCACACCCTACATAGGTTTGATAATCCATGGAATGTTGGTGATTCCAAATAAATGTGCTGTAGATGGTTGTACTTTTTGCACATCTTTAATGTAGTACTTTGTGCCTACCCTAGAAGAGATTCACCAAAACGTTGATTTATTCAATAGATGCCTCAAGTACCTACAACAACTTTACCACATTCATTAAATCTTATCACATTAACTACAATATATTGAACCATAACCAACAAACTATATATTGAGTCGTTGGGGGGTTCTGAGAGATGGAAGAAGCTGATCTATTCAGCCCCGCAGGTCGCTTTATGGGGGTATTTGGAAGTGCAGAAATGATTTGGTATTTAATCATAAGGTGCCAAACTTAAATGGAGCAAAGGAGGAGATTAAACAAGTGAGCTTTTGTGTGGATTAAAAATAGGGGCAAAATGTATTAGGTTGAGTGGAATCATTGGTGTAGTTTTGATGTAAGTAGTATGGGTGTATAAACGTTTAGGTGTAATTTGGTGGGGTTAAACGAGTTGGTTTAATCTTGAATTAATAAAATGTTTGTTAGACGTTAAAACAAAACAAACTATATACTAACAAATTAATCACATTAACTAAGTGTAGCTATATTCACCGCAACAATCCATAATTAACAAATTATGCGCATTATTAATGATAAAACTAACACATCTTTCTTGAATTTCTCTTGAATCTGCTAGGCAGGTTACGAAATACCTCATGTGAGCATTCGCAGTCGTCTTCCTCCAGATAGCCTTCTCTCTAGGGTTGTCCCTGAGAATTCAGGTGCCCGGGCCAAGCTGCGAAAAAACGTGTCCTTAGCTTGAGGCCTTAACGAAAATAAATAACATAAATTATTTTTTAAACGGCAAGTAAAGTAATATCAAATCAATGGATCAACTCTTCATAGTTTATATTATTCAGCATTTAGTTCTCGATAGCTATCATCGCAAATCCGCAAAGTCCTTTTTTAACTTAATTGAGCTACTGGGTATTGACTAATGAACTAATGGTTAAGTTATTAATTAGACTAACAACCTAATTGGTTTGTGTTTGGTTTAGAACTTACTAATTTTAAATAAACTATAAACAAAACTTTTCAACTATGGGGTCATAGTAGAATTTTTTTTTTTACATTTATTATGTTTAATCTATAGTTCAACTTATTCTCGAAACCTTGTACTCTTTTTGAAACTAAACTTCATTAGAAAAACCGAGCAAGTCCTCAAATCAAGGACCGCTCCAAAAACCAAAGTTACAATATATACAAAGGATACTTCACCCACTTATTCCACTCAATATTGTAACGACTCGATCGATGTTTTAAACCAAAGGAAAGACAAGGACTTAACAATCGCCACAACCTCTACGACGTTAGGTGAATAATCCTGGAAAACCTTCTTGTTTCGCTCCTTCCACAAGGCCCAGCAAGTCACCATTATAATACCTCGAACAATTTTCTTTCCTATGCTGAAATCTGCATCATATTCGGCCAAAGAAACAGGTCCTCGATGGAGTTAACACTTGCAGGAGTTTATTTTACACCAAGCCCAAATCTTACTCCACACGCCAAATGTGAACCCCATGTGACTTATAACGACATATTATTTAATGTGTTTTTATGGCCCATTTATAATATACTAATTATCAAGTTATTTGTGCAATAGTTGTTTATACTCTTGGCTTTAAGGATGTTATTTGCATTTAAGGGTTGTACATATGCATGTATGGGTTGTTTTTGTTGCAGGTTTTTCACAACCTGTCATGCACACCTCTTCTACTGCCACGTGGTATACACCTCACCAACCTTCTGCCTTTTCCACATATCCGCCTATACCCTCTTTCTTTCTCTACACCTTTCTACTCATAATCCGCCAACCAAAACCCTAACCTCCGACCATTTCTTCATTCGGTTGCCGATAATGATTTAAATTTTCCGACCACCAACCTCACCAAGCTCTATAATCTCCAGCTTAGGGTTTTCCGACCAAAGTTTTAGGCGCCAGGTTTTGTTTCCATGCGACTACATCACCTCCACGACTTTGATCTCTCCCCACCGCAACAAATTTCTTTAAGATGATCTTCTAAATCGGTATACAAGTCTAGAGCTCTTTAATAAACCCCTAAAGAGGATGGTGTTGTTGACCGGTGGTGGAAGGGTGGTGACGACGGCATAAAGGTCACCCATGGTGATGGGGTTCAACATCAACAGACCAAGACACAAAGACGATGAGTGAGAGGTATGTGTGTTGTCTTTTTTTTTTATTTAATGCACGTATGTTATCTGATGTTATGTCTCTTGCTTTGCTCTTATGTGTTGTGTCGTTTTTTTTGGTGCGCATATGTTGTTCGATGATATGTCTGTGGTTTTTTGTATGTGTTTTTGGTTATAGCTATCTTGCTGTTAAAGTGATCATTGTTGGTTATGTTTTTTGGATGGAATTTGTTGGTATAAATTTATTCATAAGTTTGACACTAAGTGGGTTGTGTTTACAGTTGAAAGAAGACAACGTCATGTTGATATGGTTGTTTGCATGTTAATTTCCTTAAAGTTGATTGGTGAGATTTTAGTCGTGTAAACATACCAAGCTTTTTGTGTGTTATCATCTCCTTTTTGCTTTTGTATTTTAAAGCTAATGATCAATGTTTGTTAAAAGCTGAAACAAATTATATTTAGGGTTGGTTATAAAGTGATATCAATTTTATGGAAGTTGTTTCTGAAAAGCAAGAAAGGATTTAGATCATTTTTATCAAAACAGATAGTTTTTAAAGATGTTTCAACATTGTGATGCAAGCTCTTTGGATAGATCATTTAGTGAAGCGGATATGTAGGGAAGGCATGGTGAGCTTGAGATTACGGGGTCTACACAGCCTCTGGTCCCGTATTGTCTTCTTAGGCAGCTACCGGCCTTAGCGCCAGGAGGTGTTATAGATTTTTTCAGTTTAGGCTTTAGGTGCTTTTGTAAATCGGTTATCAATTGTTAGTAATTTTATAGCTAGATTGATGGGTTTTAAAACTTTTATCTTTGCTACTATAATATGTTGTCTAATCATTATGTTTGGTCATTGGATAAATGGTCAACAAGGAGAAGATTGTAGCACTGTTTGTACACCCATTTTGTACAGGGCTGGAAAAGGGCTAAGAAAGATCACCAGTCAAGATGCTAGGTAAAGTGTCTAGGGATTCTTGCGTATACTTTGTTGGGTTGGTGTCAAAAGGGTTACATTCATGTTATTTCACATTGTTGTCTATTGATACACAATTAGAGTAAACTAATATATACATGCCTTTTTATTTATCTTATATGTTTAAGTCAATATTATAAAAAAGCAGTACAATTATTTCAGAGATAGGGACCGTTGTGTTCATTGAATATATCTTGGCCTAAGCCTTCACTTAGCTCGACTTCTATAGCTGACAATGTGCCAAGTATTTTCTATTATTAGAGACTTTTATAACAATTTTTAGTATTGGCATTTGCTATGGTGATTTGCAGGTTGTTTTATGTAGTGTGAAAACTGGTTAGAGTCTTCTACTTTGTTTTACAGATAATGTTTGCCAAAGCTAAATCAACTGTCCACAGCTTTACAGTAATACATGGTTCGGTTTTAGTTTAGTTTGTGTTATGTTATAGCTTCCATTTATTGCGCAGTCCCGCTTTTACCAGTCGTTTCTAAAAGCTCGAAAACTTGAATATAACCAAGAACCTCACCACTAAGACGGTGAGTCTTGATTTCATTGTATTTGTACTTTCATGTGAACCGTCTTTTGTAAAAGCTTGATAACTATAAGATCACCCTAGAAACTAACGTCTTACAAGGCAAGTCTGGAAATTTTTACGTGATGACTTTTTTTTGTAGGTAACTGTCACATCCGCCTAGGCGGAAACACGGGATGCGACTTCGAATAATTTCCAAGCACAAAGGTCACGCAAGCATCAATTAAATAAAAATAGGGACTTCCATTAGACAACTTAGTTCATAAACATTAAGTTAATTTGTCTTAAATAAAACCATTATATGAAAATGTCAACGATTAAAAATAATACAACAACGGTTTTAAAAGATAGTATCCCATGATGCTCGCACACGACCCCTCCCAAGTTTCATGCCCCATGCTAATTGCCTGAAAAACATTCATGTAAAAATATAGGTTAACAAAAGTTGGTGTTACCGTGCTCATAGTGAGATACCCGTGACCAAATCGGTAGACACCCCGTCCACTAAAAGGAGTTGTAACCTCCGAAATCATTAACCAATTATTAAGGTATTACATTGTCAAGACTTTTATAAAACTAGTAGGATAACCCGCGCGTTGCGGCGGGATCTAAATAAGTTTGCAATACAACAATGTGATTCATGTACAAAACACAAAAATGCAGATTTAATAGTACAACCAAGTACCTAGCATTGTGTTTCAAATAAACCATTCTTTAAAAAAAATACTTAGCTACTCGTGAAGTGTCGTGTGATCAAGTTGAATAATATCATTACTTTTGCACCCCCTTTATTTCCTATTGACTAAGTTTGACGTGTTAACTCCAATTTGGAAGTATGTCTTACCATCCAAATGTTGAACATAGCAACACAAACAATAAATTATAAAATTATAGTTCTAGAAGTTAAATGATCAGCGAGCTGATAATATGCATATTGTGATACTTGATTACAAGTAAACATTTTTATATTTTTATTTAAAACAATAAGGTAAGTAATGCATTCATTCATTGAAAGAAAAAAAAACAGCATATACATGCTTAAACATATTAAAGAAACAACGGCAACAATAAAACTTAAGTGATATATCATATAAGAACACATTTTGCATATTAACCTATAGATACTAATTTTAGACCAGGCAATCTTGGCCTAAAGCGAGGAAAATTTGTCAACTGATCTCAGCAAAACTATCGTTGATATGTAAACTATGAACAGATAAAGAAATATTTTACACAATATTTACAAAAAGTAATCAACTATTACATTGAGATGTAAATGTTTCACTAACCTCTGTTCCATCTTATATGTAATCTTTTACAATAGTTGTAAGAAAGCAGGTAAGTAGATCAACAAAAGGAATAAGTATACAAATATGACACTTAGGTAACTGTAAATAAGAATTTAGGATACTTAACTAACTATTACATTGAGATATAAATGTTTCACTAACCTCTGTTTCATCTTATATGTAATCTTTTACAATAGTTGTAAGAAAGCAGGTAAGTAGATCAACAAAAGGAATAAGTATACAAATATGGCACTTAGGTAACTGTAAATAAGAATTTAGGATACTTAAGAGGGTGAAGGGGGGTTGAGATGATTTTATGCAGTTTCCTATAGTAAGTTCAGGAGTTCAAATTTGTTTTATGGATAGATCAGAGAGGAATGAGCCTTCACTTGATTTTGAAGTTAGCATGGAAGTAGACAGCCCTCTAGTGTCCGTAAAAAAAAAAATCATGCCTGCATAAAATAACTTCTTTATTGGAGTTAACAAACTGAAATTACAATATTATGGTCTGCAACAAAGGCCAATTGTATCTTACATAAAACTAAATTAATTATTAAAATAAATGAAAGAAATGATTTACCTTTCTAAGGATAGAATATTCTATAGAAGACTGTACCGCCAATGTCATGATCATGCAAGGCTACATGCCGAATTAGAAATCCAAAAATTTTGAGTTGATAAAATGATCAAGTGATCAACACAAAGACTATAACATATAAAATGAGAATATCTTACCATTAGAAAGATTGTGGAAAGATTGACGACAAACGTACATATTATTATTGCAATGAAGTTTATAACTTGAACCCACCGTGGGAATTCGGCGAATTTACAAAATTTGATGATTAATAAACCATCGTCTTCGCTGGCTACCCATTGTCTTTAGTGGGTATGGTTTCTTCAGAAAGTATGAGAATAGCGGATTCAATAGAAATGGTTAATGATAATAATAATAATCTAATTTGGAGTAAATTCCTATTTGAGTCTCTGAGTTTTCTTGATTTTAACTATCTGAGTCCAACATTTTCATTTTTAACATTCTGAATCCTAGTGTTTTAAGTTTGTTATGGTTTGAGTCCAATTTTATAACGTCGTTAACCAAGTCAGTTAACTATAAGGGTATCTCAGTAATTTTACACCTAGGTACAACTCTATAATGCATAAGGTATAATGTACAAGTCTTTAATGCATAAATAAAATATAATATATTCTTAACCCATCCACTCAACCCATCCCTCTCTCTAAACTTACCACCACCACCACCACCACTATACACCACCGTCACCGTCACCACCACCGCCAACACCACCGTCACCAACACCACCGTCACCAACACCACCACCATAAACTGTTGTTCCACCTTCAAACCACCATCACCGCTGCACCTCCACCACTGCACCTCCACCGCTGCACCATAAAACACCACTGCACCTCGATCTGAACCCTAACCCCCCAATCCAGATCCGTTATTCCCAAATAAAAACCGGTCAAAACTCTGAAACCCTAACCTGCTAACATAATCCCCAAACAAAAACGAAACCCAAATGCACCTCCATCTCCTCCCATCTCCACCACTGCAGCTGTCAAAGAATAACTCCTGTGCGAATCTTCGATGCCCTTTTTTCATTCATTTCTTCTAACCGACTTTGTATTTGGGCTTCTAGAGAGTATTCAGCCCATTCGTTCCTTTCTTTCTTTTATTTCATGAGATTTAATCCATTCAGTGTACAACACAAGTCCTATCTTTAATTAATTTTGTCTTTGTGAGCACATGGACTTCTGCCCATCAAGAGAAAGAGATGATGAGAGAGGTTAGAGGTAGGAGGTGCTTGCATGTGAGGTGGCTGTTGTGATATGGTGGTGGTATATGGAGATGGTGGTGGTGGATTTGATACTTAGAGAGAGAGAGAAGTGACTGTGTGTGCAGATGTAGTATGTGTATATATTTAATATTATAATATAATAAAGTATAATATTTAATAATTATTTATTTTTAATGGTAGGGGTATTTTGGTCATTTCATAAATATTACAGAAAAAAATCTAACAGAGTTAGAAAAATGGGACTCAAACCATAACAAACTTAAAACACTAGCACTCAGAATGTTAAAAATGAAAATGTTGGACTCAAGTAGTTAAAATCATGAAAATTCGGGGACTCAAAAAGGAATTTACTCTCTAACTTATTTATTGATGAAACGGATGATGATCAATCAATTACGAATGATTAAATGTCATTATAAATTAACATTAGGTAACTGCTGTCTTAAAGAAACTATAAGGTCGCGTCTTACGTCTCTTGAACAAAGTATTCAAGCAAAACTCAAAAAAAAAAAGAATATTTTATCTCCATAGTTAGTGAACTCATGACCATTTTATTAGCTTTATAACCTACTTATTGATGTGGTGAATGAAAAAGCAAACTTATTCACTTCAGTCTCACTACACAATGCACTTTAAAAAAAATGATAATTAGTTAGTAATCAACTAAAAATAGAAGGCATAACTATTGTACATGTAATATAGATTATAGATATAGTTTTTCATTAAAGTGTGTAGAATAAGATAAAACATTTGATTCCTTTCAATACCTTTATCATTGAAAACATTCAATTAAATGCACAATATTGATGTCAAAATTGTTAAAAGCACATGGTACAAGCATCTTAATGCATTGACAAGGGCATAAAAGGAAGAAAAGTGGTCAAGTTTAGAGAATTACACTTGTGACTTTTAAGTTGCCACCTTAACTTTAACATTTTGGACCTTTTTACCCATCTCTCCCTCTTTATAATGTAATATAGATATTCAAAAATAGTTAATAGAAAAAATCTTCCATGAAGAGTACGGCCTAGCCCGTGATTATTTCAGCCCAATATAAGTATTTAATATAAGATCTGGAGTCTGGACAGTTCTTCACCTATTTCTTGATTAATAAATGAGTATGGCCCAGCCTGTGATTTCATTAATAAGTCCACTCCCTTTCTATTGGGAGGTAAATTTTACACAGAAACATACAATACAATGACAACTCAAGTACTAGTTCAGACATTAACAATCAACAACAATACAACGAATATGAATCTTAAATGCAACAAAACAAATCATAAAATTTACACCTAACATATTGGAAGTGGTGCCCCATTCCAGCCTTGAACACATTCCAACAAAGGATCAATAATCTGACCCTTTGACATTGCGGTAAACACTTTGTCAAACTCTTCCCTGGTGATGTCACCTTCTCTCCAGTCAAATACACTCCTCCAAGCTCCTCCCTAACGAACCGGTACAACGGGTACGATCTACATGCCTTGATCCGGTTTGGAATCGACAATGTACCGTTCTCGAATGCGGTTCGCACGCCCTCGACTTCTTTCGGCAAAATCGCCTTCAATTCGTCTTCAAATGCCGCTATCTTTTGGAAGATGGATGTGTTTGCGTTCTTCTCGGTCTCACCGTTGTTTAACGCGTGGTCTACGAGGACTTGTCTTAGCTTTTGCATTAATGGGTATGTGGCGAGACATGGGTCGTCTATGTAGGCGAAAACGTACTCGCGATCTACGACACGAAGCAAGTCCTTTTCGCAGAATCTAGAGGGGTGGAGCTCGTTGTTGAGGCCCATGGTTAGGACCTTTTTAGCTACTTGGCTTACGGTGTTCTTTACTGTTGACTTCATGTTCTCTTCCAAATGCCTCAAGTCTATAGATTGGCATAGAGCTACTAAGTATGTTGATGACATGAGCTTTAGTATCTCCACTGCTTCCGCAGTCTTTCGTGCCGAAATTAATCCCAAAGAGTTAACATCTTGGTTGTGTTGTTCCGCGCTTTGGACATGGTTTGTAACCGGATTGGCGAGAAACTGGAGCTCGGAACAGTAAGAAGCCATCGCGATCTCTCCACCTTTGAACCCGTAGTCCCAAACTTGGATTACGCCCACCCGAAAGATTGGAAGGTAACCCATTGTTGTAGAAGTCGTTTACAAGCTCGGAGAATTGGGCGAACATGAGTTTTCCAATAGCCGCGATAGCCAAAACGAGTGTTGTCCATTGAAACACCAATAGGGGTTCCTTGGAAGTTGCCACCGTGTAACGCTTTGTTTCTTGACACGTCGATCAACGGGTTGTCGTTAACAGAGTTAATTTCCCTTTCGATCATTTTGGTGGCGGAGCGAATGACTTCGATTTGTGGGCCTAGCCATTGGGGCGAAGTACGAAGGGCGTAACGGTCTTGTTTGGGCTTTTGTAAAGGGTCCATTTCATGGACCATTTTTGCGGCTTTAACGTAATCACTACCATCCAAAATGTACTCCATGATGGCTGCGGCTTCTATTTGACCGGGTGATGCTTTAGTTTGTGTGTCAAGTGGTCCGTAAACTCTGGCTTCCCCTGCATAACTTCGGCGAAAATAGCGGATAACACTTCCGACAACAATGCAAGTACATTAGCTTCAAAAAGGACCATAGACGCCATCCCAGATCCAACCGCGGTACCATTGACTAATGCCAGCCCTTCTTTAGGCTGTAATTCAAAAAAGCCGCCTTGGACACCGGCTTGAGTGAATGCTTGTTCGGCATTGAGGATTTCACCTGCGGGGCCCACGGCTTTAGAGTTGGGGCGCCCGGTGAGGAGGCCGGCAATGTAGGATAAGGGGACAAGGTCACCCGAGGCAGTGATGGTACCACGAAGGGGCAAACAAGGGGTAATGTTATTGTTGAGGAGTTTAGTGATGGCTTCCAAGATCTCGAATCGGATGCCGGAGTAACCCTGGAGGAGGGTGTTGATCCTGACTAGCATGGCGGCCCTTGTGGCGGAATGTGGCAGCGTGTGGCTTGATTCCGTTCCGTTGCCGAATATTCCGGCGTTCAAAAATCTGTATTCCAATCCAATGGTAGTTTTCCGTTAGATTTTAAGTTAAAAAAAATTACATATTCAGTAACACCAGAACTCAAGAACAACATGCAGAAACTGTAATTAATTTTGATACCTTACGAGTTAACCAAATTATCTAGCCGAAACTTTACCCGACAAGATTCAAGATTAATTATTGTACTGGTACATAATTAAAAAGATCATTTGTTGGCTAGTAAGACCAGAGTGAGTGGAGGGGCGGGAACAAGGGGGTGAAGCGTCATGTGACACTTGTGGGACCCATGTGGGGGGAAAAAAATTGTGGGGAGTGGAAGGGGGGAAAAGGGGTGAAAGGAATAATATTATATTGTGTTAAAGTTAAATAAAAAAAGAAAAAAAAATCAGTCAATCAAAAGAGGCCACCTCATCACCCTCTCCCCCTCCCGCCCGACAACAACTCCCCAGCCCCTCCTTTCCCGCCCCTAGGGGGCCGTGTTCCCGCCCGGGAATGGGCTCCCGCCCCTCATTTCCCGCCCCACTTCCTCTGGTCTAAAACTGTTTTTTCTTCCTATGAACTTAAGTCAACGAATGATTACAAATTCATAAAAGAAAATTTGTATTTAATTATTTAAAAAATATATTTATAGTCTACGCCTTTACCTGAACAACTGAATATTTTTAATCAGTCGATCTTTTCAAAACTTTTTAATACCTTTTAAAAATATTATTTAACGAAATAAAAAAAAATAACAATTACTTGAACTTTTCATAGCTTCTTAATAAATTTATAATACTCCGTCTTGATGAGTAATTTAATTAAAAATATGAGCTTCTTTTAACAATATATTAATCAAGCAACTGTATTAATTAAATACTCTATTTTACCTAATAAGCTCCTTCTGCAAAGCACCACCATTCTTAGTCCTCCGATGAGAAGTAGCACCAAAACCAGTAGTAACACCATAACTATCCGTCCCTTTATTCATACTCTCCATCACCCAATCACTACTCGCCTTCACTCCAGCCCTAGCCGCCTCTGACAACTCCACCTTCACGGCGGCACCGTCATTAGCCGCCGCTATCCCGGCCACCTGAGACACCGTCAATGTCTCTCCACCAAGCTTCACCACCGGTTTCCTAAACTCCGCCACCATCTTCTTCACCTCATCTAGGTGGCTACCGGTCAACGCCTCAGCAGCCACTCCCCAGTTCAATGGATCCTTCATGCATAACTCATGCACGTGGCTACCCTTCTCCATTATATTATATTTGGTAATTAAGTAACTTTTATGTAAAAAAAATAAGCAATCAAACTAAAACACAAGAAAATAGTTTTTTTTTTCTTCTCAAACACTTATGATGTGTGAAGACTGAAGAGTGAATTTAAATTGAGATTGGTAATATAAATGGATGGGTTTATATAGTGTCATATAAAGGAGTTGGTGGTAGTGTGTGAATAATAAGGAGAGGAGGCTGTGTGTGTATCATGGGTGGGTAGGTGGAAAAAGACTAGGAAAACCAATGGAAGGTGGTAGGTAATTGGTTTCAAGATTTAATCTCAGTCGTCGGATTTGGTGAATGATTTTGATTATCAACGGTGTAGATTTTGCTTACGTGGGCAGGCAGACTGGACTAAGCAGACTAGTGGTCAGTGGACGACCATTTTCTAATAAACAGCCCCACGACATTCATGAGTATTGAATCATGACTAAACCCACATCACTATATGGTTGAGATCAGTTTTGTTGGATTTTGGGTATCAAGATTGGTTTATAGTTAATACCGCAAATAATTTATTTTTCTAAGGATTTCTAGGGTTAAGGTAATTTTGATTTGGGAATTGAGAAATGCGACGGTGGGGTGATCGATCCATGAAACAAGCATCGCTCGGTGTCAATTCGTGATCCGCCAATTCCCATAATGTCTTGATGCATGAGTAAAAAGATGGTGATCTTTCAGGTTTGGAGATAATGGGTCTCCTTTTGTCACTCCTCTCCAAATATCGAACTCTCAAGTTGAATGAAGAGTTGCATACTCTATTAATCTATCTTTTGGACCCAAACTGATTGATGAGTCCAAAAAAAGTTGTTTTTTAACACTTCCCACTATGTTATTGATAAGGTTAAACGTAAACCTTATGAAGCACCAGCGTATAAAGTCTTGGTCGTGTTTTGAACCTCCCCCATGTTATAATCATAAAGCTCTGCTTCCTGAATTCATAATTCAGACACGCATGGTTAACAATTACCCAAGAAAAACCTATCTTTGCAACAGATTTCGATTGTGGATTGTGGATTGTGTGAATGGGGCTTCAAGACTAAAAATGTCTTTCCACATATTCTTACTAGACTAAAATTGGGGCTTCATTAAAAACCTATCCCCCCCCCCCCCCTTACAATTTCCTACTAGAGAATTGTGACATCTTTACATGCTCAAATTATCTCCTTTTATATAACTCGCGGCAAACTACATTTATTATTTGGCCCATATTTGTGTGTCAACACATCCACTTCAGCTTCCCCATCTCCACTGCATGTCTACCTCTATCATTCTCAATTTTAACATTTTAGTGCCCAACAATTAGTTCCATATAGCATCATTGGTTGAAAGACACTTCAATCTTTTTGGGAACCTTTTGTCACACAATACTTATGTGTTTGCCCTCCACTTGGGTCAACTTATCAAAATACAGTTGCTTACCTCATTGTTAGGGCATGTTTGGCTCTCCTTTTACAAGCCTCCTTATGACTTATAACTTAATCATTAAGTTATAAGTTGAATCAAAAGTGTTTGGATGGATGGAATGAAAAGTAACTTATGAGAATTTTAGGCTTCAAAAAGGAGATTTTGGAAGATAAGTCATAAGTAACAAATTGTTACTTATGAGATTAAGTTACTTTTGATGTTTAAGAAGTTATAAGTAGAAATAAAAAAGGAGAGCCAAACATGCCCTTAATATCCCTGTCATTATGGACCTATGATCTTAAATTCTTGAACCTGGTTGTCTGGGGAACAACAAGGACTTCAATACAGATTTGGGTGGCCTACAGATACTCAGTTTTTGATCCAGAAGTCGTTAAACATATTTGTTCTAAGACAGTTTCCCACTCCTTTAGCCTCTCATTTAGCCTAGTTACTCTCCTCTATTAAGATGATATCAGTGGAGAAAGCATGAACTACAGGATTTTTTCCTGGATCGACTTGGATGACTTAATCTTAGCCCAATCATATATATCCCTAATTGCCTCTGTATATCTCCTAGGGACCACTATATCCTGAAAACTATCCTAGATCACTCAACGAGACACACTATAATAGTCCTTTTTTAATTTCAGTGAACACCGTATGCAAATCTTGTTTCTTCTCACTATATTTTCCATTAATATCCTTCGTATGTATATCGTCTTTATAGTCGTCCACTTTGTCGCAAATCCAAATTGAAACACTATAACCTAAGTTTTTCGTATAATTCTTGTCTCTGTGATTCTTTCCCCCAATTTTTATAGTATGATTTAAGAGCTTAATCCCATTGTAATACACATTACACCTCTACTGATCTTGCATCTTACCAGTGTTAAAGATAGTATTCAACAAAGTTCTAAAATGTAAGAAATCAACAATTTGAATAATCAAATAATCAATTTTAAGCAAAACCAACCAAGAACTCAGTTACTCATAAATCAACCTCAGTTACCGAATAACAAATAATAAAAGAATGATAAAATAAAAGAATGATAACATAACAAATACACTGAACAAACAAATGATGATTTTGACCACTAATATAATCAAAATAATCTATTTCATTTATTAATCAACTACGTAATACACTTTCGTATTTGTGTTTGTTATGTTTATACCTATTTAGGGTTTACGTGTGGAGCAATGCGTTGATCCGAAGTTGGCTAGAGTAACGATAAGCATTTTGAAACATATATTTTGTTTAGTATGATTGATAACTCAATTTAATGGTACTTAAATAGCTTGGTTGTCATTGTACAACAATTATGACTAAAAAAATAATAAATAAATAAATAGATTGGTTGATTTTGTGTTTGCCTTGATTTTTTGTAAGTTTGATTTTCTGAAACAACCCATGAAAATGTTTGATTTATAGTCTTCATGCTACCGAATTTTCAATAGATGAGCAAATCATCATCTGGTTTGGTATGTTGTAAATTCGGGGCTGACACTAAGCGGTTAAGCCTAGTGCAAGTACCAATACGATCGCTTTGGAAACACAAAAGCGAACATTGATGCCGCTTCAATTATGGCGCGTTATGTTAACCGAACCATTAGACCATGCGTAGTGGGGGGCTTTATATATAAAGCCCTCCTTCCTGATTGGTCCACGTGGCTGCTGAGTCAGCATGGAGAGATAAAGTGGAAAAGGGGTGTAGTGGTGGGGCTTTATATATAAAGCCCCTTTTAATATTTTATTATATCTTTTAAAATAAAAAAATAATAAAAAAAATAAGAGAGAGAGAGAGAGAGTGATGTGGCTTAATCTGATTGGAGGGGGCAAAAAGAAGCAGGCGTTATATTGATGGAGCCCAAAGGTGAAATTGGTTGATGGAGCCCCCCTGTAATGGTGTACAGGGGGCGCTATGTTTTTTTTTGCCCACTTATGGCGCCCCACTACACCCGGACTTATAACAAAATATAAACTTAGTCCATATTCGATTGATTGTACAATAAGTTAAACAAAATTTACAATCAATCACATTACATAATGCGTGTACAATTCGTTGATTGCCACATGTAGCTCCAACTGGGTTTTACGGATACTTGCAACCCTCTCCGCCAATGAACTTATTTTTTCCGCAATGCTGCAATCATATACTTTTTTTTAACGGCCAACAAATTGGAATCACTCACGGAACACTGTAGTATCATCGTGCCACCAATGTTGCCACGTGATCATATTCCACCACCAAGTCACCAATTCAGGAGGAAACTCATAATTATGAGAAAACCCCCTTTGTGAGATTCGAACCCAGGACCAATGGTCCCTAATTCTTATCTCACCACCAAGATGTTGCTGGGCTATAATGCCTTTGGCGCTGCAATCATATACTATGACTTCACCTAGCGATTGTTGTAAATGCTCAAGGAGTTCTCTCTTGCTTGCACCCTCCATTATCTACACTAAAAAGACCGCACTTTTTTTCCTTACTTCATAATAACACACACACAATATATACATTCACAAAACACACAACACACACATACAACAGACTTTCAAACACAAACACAATGAACAAAGAATTGCCACCCCCATGGACCATGCACCGTCAACACTCACATCCTAATCACCACCAACATGACTATATAACCAAAAGCCATGGCAAACCATCCAGACTAAAAAACTAAAATAAAAACCATAACCAGAACCATAATCAAATCTCACCGTTAACGGTAAATCTCATATAAGCAGCCACAAACATCGTTAGAGACAAAGAGAAAGGCCATCCCTAGATGTGCGACATCACGGGTCGTCGTCTCCCTCCATGTCTCTCTTTCTAATACAGTAAAGACACCCAAGCAAAAAAAACACCGGCAACATTGCTCATCATCGATTGGAGGCTCATATCATCATCATCACACCTTTCATCTACTGAACAGACACACACATACAACACACTTCCAAACACAAGCATAATAAACAAAGAACGACTACCACTACAGATCACCGTCAAGACTCACATCCTGACCTTCACCAACATCACTATGACAAATCAAAGCCATACTGAACAGACACACACATATAGCACACTTCCAAACACAAACACAAAGAACAAAGAACTACAACCACCACAAACCACCGTCAATCCTCACATCCTGACCATCACCAACATCACTATGATAATCAAAGGCATAGCAAACAAAGCCATAGCAAACCATATAAACTCAAAAACTAAAAAGGAAAACCAAAATCCATAATCAAATCTCTGCTTCAACAGCAAATCTCAGATAAGCGACAACAAACACTAAAATGACTATGATAAGCAAAGCCATAGCAATACATCGAAACTCAAAAACTAAAAGAACAAGAAAACAAAAACCAAAAACCATAATCAAATCTCAGGATCAATGGCAAATCTCAGATAAGAGACTACAAACATCATTAGAGACAGAAGGAAAGGCCATCACTAGATGTGCAACATCATGGGTTATCGTCTCCCTCCATGTCTATCTCTCTCTAATACAATATAGACACACAGGTAAAAGAACGTCGGCGTCGTTGCTCATCGTCGTCGATTTGAGGCTTAGATCACCACCATCATCACAACCTTCGTCTACTCAATAGACATTAGGGTTTACGAAAACCCATCAAAACAGAAAGCACAAAAAGTAAAAACCAGAGATCATCGAAGATAGAGATTTGGATTCGTGGTCGGAAAAACCAACCAGGGACGAAACACAATCGACCTCTGATCTCTCTTTCCATCTTTCACACTTTAACTCCATATCTGGGAATTTGGTAATGGTGGTGTTCAAAAACCCAAAAACACAAAACCCGCAGTAGAAAATAGGAACATCGAACCAACCTTAATTCGTCGGAGCAGATAGGAAGACAGATAGAGAGAGGCTCGGAGCAGAGCGAAAGACAGAGGGAGAGAGGCGACAGGGGAGAAGAAAAATGAGGGGTTACACGTTTATAACAGGTGTCAACTAAGGGTATGTTTGGCTAAACTTCTCCTTATCTCCTTCTCATACCTCCTTATCTCCTTAATCAAAAAGTCACAAATTCTAACTTATAACTTATCTCCTTTTCAACCCATAAAAACTCCTTTTCAACCCATTACCCAAACATTATTTTCTCCTTATCTCCTACTTGATTAAGGAGATAAGTTATAAGGAGGTGAAATAAGGAATCCCAAACATGGCCTAAAGAGGTGAGACAGACTTAAGATTGTTGTACAATATGGTACAACAACAAAAGCAAAAAGAACTTACTAATTGTATATGTTTATTTATAATATGAATAAAACTTATATATACGCTTGCAGGCTAAGTATATAGAAGAAACCCAAAATTTTGAAGAAACTCCCACAAACCCATCTAGTGGACTATAATGCTCCACATAGCCAATGAACTTAATTAATTTTTTATTAACCAAAGGCTATTTTAGTAATTTAGCATACCCCTCTCACATATATACCCCTTGTTTCTCTCTCCCATTTCAAAATACCATTTCCCTCTCATCTCATCCTCTATCTATCTCTCTCTCTGTATAATCATTGATTTGAAGCAAAGATCATACACTACCATTAACCCCCACCATCATCATCATCATCTCGAACCACCACCACAGCATCATCATCGTCTCGAACCACCAAAGGATCGTCACAACCAGCATCATCATCATCTCGAACCACCACAAGATCGTCACAACCAACTGTGGCATCATCATCGAAGGCCACCATATAACTATTCATCATAATCGCCATCATCCCTATCACCCCAACCGGTTATCACTTTTTTTTTTAATTTCAGGTTTAATTTCTAGGGTTATTGGTAGGAGTTTTTTTAAGGGTTTTAATTCGAAATAATTTGTGGACTTTTTTGTTGAAAGTGATTATAACATAATTTTTTGTTGTTTAGAATGAAATTTCTAGGTTACACATGGCCCCAAGGAACCCCTGTTTTTTTTTTTTTTTGGTTTGACCCCTGTTTTGGGGTATGTATTTTTGTGGGTTTTGATGGTTTCAATTTTGTGGGATTTTTTTAGGGGATGCTTTTTTGTGGGTGTTGGTGGGTAAATTGTTGGCAGGGATGCTGTTTTGTGTGGGTTTTTTAGTGGGTAAATTTTTGATGGTTTCAATTTGAGGTATTTGTTGTGTCAAGTTTTTTTGTGTGGATTTTTTAGTGGTAATTTTTTGAGGTATTTGTTGTGTCAAGTTTTTTTGCGCGCATTTTGTGTTCATTGTTTATGCTAATTGCACAAACATACGTTTGCAGCATCTCTGTGTTTAGTTAGGGTGTTTTCTTGTCTATATGTTAACCCAAAATGTATGATGTTGCAGACTACAAAAGTTTGTCTGTGTTTGCAGACAAAAAACCCTGTTACACACGTAACACTGGTGTTTTGCAGCATCTCTGTGTTTTTTTCTGTTTCTTTGTTTTCTTTTTCGCAGAAAAGAAAATGTGTTTCATACATTACAATCATTTATACAAAATGTGTTTCGTATGTAACAGGTTCCATATGTGGTACACAAAATATGTGAGAGTTGTTTATTATTATGACTCCTTATTATATATTAAATAAGCTTTTTTCCGCGTGTTTCAATAGTTTTTTTTGTTTCATATTAAAAATGTCAACATTTACTCTGTTATAACATATGTTACTGGTCCTATTTTTGTCAGAGTTATATACATTAGTCAAAGCATGAATTCCAACCCCAGCACTCCCCCTTGGGAGGTTCTTGAGCCCCGTCACCATCTCATCCCAATCGTACACGAGCCACCTCAAATTGAACCGGACATGGCAAGTACACCTGAACCACCCCCACCCATTGAACTGGATATCGCCCCTGTTGCAGCCGAACATGACCGCCCTCTGTTGCCCCGGTCATCCCGCCCCTTGAATCGGTTATACCCCTAGAGCAGACGGACACTAGGTTTGTAAGCGACGAAGATTTCGATTGGAATGCGGCATTTGATTACGTTTTTCCCGAAGAATATCCGCCACCAGAAGACTATATGACACCGGAGGATGATTTGCATGATGACATTTACACACCTGAATGGGTTGCCGGTTACGAATCAGACCCAGGGGCTGAATATGAAGAACCATATGAACCTGATTTGAAGAAACCAGCGTCGCAGGAAGGTGTGCGTATTAGGACAGAATGGGAAGGTATACGCATTACGGAGGAAGAGTGGGCTTTTTATGCCAAGTATGGTTATAAGATGCCCTCTGCTATTGTTGGTTGCAATGGAGGATGTGGGCCTTTTACGTATGAAGAATTGGCTTTTTTTGAGAAGTATGGTTATTGGATGCCAAAGGGCGGTGTATGAAATAAAAGTTTGGAAGTTTTTTTAAAGTAATGCAATGCACCACTACTTAACAATATGATGTCAGCTGATGAATCTTAACATATGTTACAAACCTAGAACAGATTCACTGTAATATATTTTTCGTGTTGTCAGATGAATCTTAATTTTATATATGAGTACAGTAATTACTTAGATACACTGGTTGATGCGTATGTTAAGACGTGGAAAACGTACGTTAACATGTAACTTTTCATATATTATTATTATTTTTTTATTTAAAAAGTAGTGAATATTAAAAAGAAAAATCATATGGACCTTTCGTTAAGTATTTAATAACTCTGGTGCTGGTACAATAAAACAAAAAAAAATATGGTATAATAAAAAAAATTAATAAGCACAATTTTTAAGTAATATGAACTGCCGACACGTTTATTACGTACGTAACATTACTGGTGCTGGTAAAATTAAACGAAAAAAGAACATGGTCTAATAAAAACTTAACAAATCAACATTTCTTTTAAATTAATATGAAACTATCGTGACGGTTTTTACGTACGTAACAGCACTAGTGCTGATACAATAATATGAATCTGATTCTGCTTATTAATTAATAAAATAGTTTTTTTCAATTCACTAAAAATCTTATTTTTGTAAAGAAGAAAGTATGAGAGAGAATGTTGGGGAGAGAAGATTAGTGAGAGAAAGAGAGAGAGATGATTGATTGGATGGAGAGAGAAAATGGTACAAATTACCCATCTACCCTTTTTTGTCCTCATGTAGGATTATAATATTTACTTTTAAGCTTGACCATTGATCAAGCATATTGGATGGTGGAGATGACGTTTAGTAAGTTTCTTCAAATTGAGTGAGTTTTTATTCTAACTATCTCCTATGCTTAAATATTTCAATATACATATTTTATCGCATATTTTGTAAATTTTGTTTAAGGGAAATTGTATATATTTTAAATATTATATTGTCCTCTTTAAATTAAAAATGACAATTACCGATGGATTACTAATTGAAATGAGTCTGTGGCACACTGTCACTGATTGTGTGAGACAAGCATCGATCATAGATCTTCAGGAGACTATCCGTGAAATGTCTATTGGTGATATGTCATTGACGAGTCCGCAGTGATCGTTCCCCAACATCCAACTATTTATGTTCGGTCGGTAACATATCAATGAAACTGCATTCGGAGAACGGTCGATTATATATTTAACCATGTTAAGTTTTTCCATGGATTAACATTGAGTCAAATTCTGACTAACGATAAAACTAAATCTATTCCTCAATTTTTTTTAATCTAATCTTACCTTTTATAAAAACCAACAAGAATTACAAGTGAGCGGTGGGTAAACGGGCAACAAGCTACACCGCTACCCCTTTTTGAATAGTATAGCCTACTCTAGTAAAAATAAAGCTTGTGTCATTGGCCGCATGAGAGTTACTCTGCACCACCCTTTGCACTCAATCTAAAAACTGAATTGCTTCGGGAGCAAGGCCCCCAAATGTGTGAAAAGCGAATGGCACAAAGACGTGTTGGTTTTCTAGACAAGCATTTTCATATTTGTCAACTTTCTTGGATTTATCTTTTAAGACTGGTTGCCCTAACACAAACCCCGAATCCCAAAGTCCCACAAAGGAGACACCCCTGTGAGATCAACACATGTGTGTTTGCCATGCGCCCACCCGAACACAAGGACATCCGCTGGCCTTAGGGTGGACCGCCCCTCAAGTGGATCCGTTAGATAGTTAACCGGGCTTCTTTCCTAGCTGAAATCCCTACTCTTCGTAAGACGTCCCTGATCAGGTCATGTTTGTATTTAAATCCTGACAGCTCCTTACAGTGAAGGGCATGCTCCCCAAATTTATTGAAACATGCCTTTTTACAAACTGAACACGACTCATCAACTCCCACATGGGAATCATAAGTCTATACTTAAGAATAGTCCGATATTCAACAGCCGACATGTGTTGCCCAAACCCATTGATGGGAAGGACAGTCAAGAAATCCTGAGCATGCGCTCCTTGAAAGCATTCAAACACCGCTTTCTGACACGAAGACATGGCAAACTTCTCTCCCATAGTATGAAATTCTCTAATTTGTAGTACATCATGTGCCTTGTTAATTTTTTTTTTCATTTTTGAAACTAACTCGTTGCATTTTCTCTCCTTTCTTCTCAAAAATGTATGTATTGTTTTAATAGCTGGTAGTTGGGTCACCTTTTACATCAAAACAAGAGTTACCTAACGATTGAAATGTGACTTAAAAATTACGAATAAAATATACGATGTGTATTTTTAAATCGTGTCACATGACAAACAACATGTTTACATCACATTTTTATATATAAAAGGACTGATAATAACATGAAGTGTAACAATGAGGCACACAAATCTATTGATACGTTTTTAATGACCACCATATTGTACTCATATTGTTTATTAATCAATTTGTCAGCTCACATTTTAATATGGTAAAGTGGTCAACCTTTTTATATATTTTTGACTTTTGACAAACGTGTGATTCAAGTCAATGTGAAAAAGCCTTACATGCTTTGATGGGTTGTTAGGAACAATGTTTTTAGGACCGGATTAGACGTCGTTCGAACACACCGGCGATTCCTGGTTCAACCAGTCCCACCGGGTTAACGTACCGCTCAAAAAGTCAACAAAAATCACGAAAATTCTATCAAAATCCGGTCTAACCTGGCTGATTTTCGGTCCAACAAGGCCGATTTTCGGTTCACTAAACCAACCCGGTTCAATAGCATTCCGATCGAACGATGCAACTCGGACCGATCGGGGGTCCGATTCCCGGTTCAACCAGCCGGACTTGCCGGCCCGATCCGTTCTCCAAAACATGGTTAGGAAGGATGGGACATTACTTTTGTCAACTTTTAACACCTACCAATCATACATTGTCACCTCATTTTTACTTTCAAGTACCGTCAAACTACCACATCTATGCAATTAGAGATGAGGTCAGGACGGTATTGGCACCAACCGATACCGATCCTGAAAACTACCAAAACCCAATACCGATACCGAAAACATACGGTACCGGTATTTTACCTTAAAATATCGATACTATACCGATATCGAAACCAAAAACCTCTAAATGTGAGTACTGATACCGAACACCCTCGGTTCGATACGAGATCGGTATCAGTTTGGTATTCGGTTGCAATATGCTCAACCCTAGATGCAATACTCACCCTCATGTACCCCTTAAACTTTTTGCTTATTTTTTAAAATTAAAATACCCTCAGAAGGTCCCCAACGTTCAAAAAATGTTCCAAATGTTTGAGAAAATGGCATCTTTTAACTGGTTGTTCTACTTGCTGAAAGGAACCCGCCAGCCAACCCGCGAGGGTGGCGGCGATGCTCTTTCGCGGGTTTCAACCCTCAAGCCTCTACCCGAGAGGTGCCCCAGCCTGCCTTAGGATATCTATTTTTTTCTTTTTAAAGGTAAAGGTTAATCTACTATACTTTACATCAAATATTACAAAACTAATAAATTTAGTCACGTGTTGTTGTGACTGCGACAACCGTGAGGTGCATTCGAATTCGTAAAAACATGTCTCGTAAGTCTATTTTACTCTAGTTACTATATAACGACTCTATAATCACATATCATTATATATGTATATACAGGGGCTGATTTAGGCTTTTTCAGTGGGTTTTCGGGAACCCACTCGGTTTTAAATTATAGTGTTAATGTATATAAAAAATTTAGAAAGAAACCCATAAAAAAGTATTTAACGAACCCACTTGCAAAGATTGACAGTGCTATAGTGGTTGAAACTCTCCAAAATATAGAAAGCTTCCTAGTTCAATCCTTGTGGTGATCATTATGTGTTCAAAGACATCATTTTTTGTTTGAATTGATAAAGATTTGAGCAGATGATAAAAAAGTTCATGAAAATCTTGAATTAAAGGGTATATTCAAAGAAGAAAGAGAATGCCCAAAGAGTTAATAACTTAATTATGTTTTTTTTTTTCCGGCAAATGAGTTAAGTGGGATTTAGTTGTAGAAAGAAGAGGGAATGGTGATTGGTGGACCGTTTGTGATGAATTACCTGATCCGAATAGTCAAACCGCCCCGAAATTTTTATGTTTTGATCATATGAAATTGGAACACCTAAAAAGGGAACTCAGTGAAAAAAATTCTTGGATCCGCTACTGTGTATATAATAGGTTAGAACCCGTGTACATATCCTTACTTTGTGGTACTAAACAGTTAATGATAAACACAATTTTACAAATGTTAACGATTGAAACTACATATTCGTACATACGATTCCACAATCAAAAGTTATATAGTACAAGGGAATACAATAAATAGAAGGAAACGTACTTGATTACACGAAAGATATAAGCAAATCATAATAAACTTTGACTAAGTTATCTATGGTAACTAAGACCCACCATAGTGGGAAGGTTTGTGGGCGCTATACACAAAAATGGAGCCCCCAACACCATAACATAGGGGCTCTATTTTTCAAAACCATGCCTTGGCGTTATATTTATTGCGCCAGAACAAAAACTCCCCCCTCCAATCATCCTTTGCCACATCAGACTCTCTCTCTCTCTCATATTATTTTATTATTATTTTTATTTAAAAGATAAAATAAAATATTAATAGGGGCTTTATAAAATAAAGCCCCTACCACTACACCCCTTTTTCAGTTTCTCTCTCCATGCTGACTCAGCAGCCACGTGGACCAATCAAGAAGGGGGGCTTTATAAATAAAGCCCCCCACTACGCAAGTACGCATGGTCTAATGTCTTTAATACCCCCTTCAAACGAATGGGTAGGTGGCACACACAAAGTTTGTCACGATTAAAAAAAAAGCGGCCTTGGTAAAGGCTTGATGAAAATATCAGCCATCTCAAACTTGGTTGGTACGAATTTTGTATGGAGCTTACCAGAAGATACGAGCTCACAAACAAAATGATAATCAATATCAATATATTTGGCTCGTCGATGAGAAACAAGATTTAGACTTAGAAAAATATCACTTAAGTTGTCACCAACAATGTTGGGTGCTCCTATCGCAAAGCGTTTAGAACACAAAGTAGATGTATAAGCCAAATAATGATAGCTGCAGTGTTAGCCATAGCCCATATTCTGATTCACAACAGGCGCGAGAAACGCTTGGCTGCTTTTTAGCACTCCAAGAAACAAGATTACCGCCAAAGGAAATGGAGTAACCATAGGTTGAACGAGGTGTCTCAATGTAACGGGCCCAATCTGCATCCAGTCAGATTAATTGGTTTTGGTAGGATAAGAAAACTCAAGTCCATAAGTAATGGTCCCTTTACATATCATAGAATTCTTTTAACCAATTTGAAAGTGATGCACCGTAGGCAAATGTAGGAGCTAGCTAGCTTGATTTACGACATATGAAAAATCTGGTCTGTTAATGGTAAGATACTGTAAAGCTCCAACGAGAGAACAATATTGATTTGAATCCGAATATGGAGTATCAATGCTTAGAAAGACATCATTTGTGCCAAGTGTAGTAGCAACTGGTTTAGCATCAAGAAGACCAACACGAGTCAAAATGTCACGAGCATATTTGGTTTGACTGAGAAATAAGCCATCATTAGTGTAAGATACCTCAAGTCAAGGGGTGCAAACGAGCCGAGTCGCTCGCGAGCTACTCGAGCTCGAGTCGGTAAAAAACTCGAAACGTATCGAGCCTTATCGAGCCCGAGCCAAGCTTGAGCTTAAAACAAAGCTCGTTTATTTATCAAGCACGAGCTCAAGCCTGACATGTGAGTCTTGTTTGGCTCGTCGAGCCTTATCGAGCCTAGTGTAATATTAGTTTTATTAAAATTTAATAATATTTACCCCTCATTTACTGTTTTAAAGTATACGAGTCCAAGCTCAAGCTTCACTTATCGAGCTAGCGAGCCTTAATTAGCATATTATTTATATTAATTTTTTAGTATATTAATTAATTGTAATAGAGCCAAGCTTGCAAAACTTTCAATGAGCCGAGCTTGAGCTCGATCTCTCATAAGTTAATCGACCTCGAGCTCAGGCTCGGCTCGTTTGCACCCCTACAAGTCAAGTCCAAGAAAATAACTTAATTTTCCCATGTCTTTGATATCGAATTCTTTATGCAGGCTAGTTATAAACTGATGAATGGTTGGAGCATGATTCTCGGTTAGTATAATATCATCAACATATACTAACAAGTATAAAAGGCATGATGAAAAACAAACAAAGACGCGTCAGTTTGACTACATGTAAAACCTTTATGGATTGGAAATGAACTTGGCCATTGAAACCAAGCCAGTTGAGCTTGTTTAAGGCTGTATAAAGCTTTCTGAAGACGACATACATGGTCTGGATGGTATGGATGACGTGAATTAACAAAACCCGGTGGTTGCTCCACTCCATATAAATGGTTTTAGTAAGATTACCATCTAAGAAGATCTACATCAAAAGAAGGTATACATAAACGCAAGCGAATCATGTCAACGGGTTTCACCAATAGTACATTACACATGCTTTATGGCAGTGCGCCTTGCAGTTTTCATGAACTTATATGTATGCGGAATTTGTATCTAACACATTTGTGTGAGAAGTCGTTGCGGTTGAGTTTTAAATATACGAAATTTGTATCTATACAATGTTTTCAACATATGTGCTTTCCGAATAGGATTATTTTAGAAAATTATGTAAGGAGATTGAATTGTCTAAAATAGTAAGTAAATTTGGTTTAAACTTTGAAATGCACGTCATGCCTAATTATTTAAGATAGCAAAGTGTTTCTCGGAAACAACCAATCAAATCCTGTAAGTCCTTGACTTTCACTTGAATTGAGCCACACGTTTGCCGAAAGTCAAAACTCATCAGAAGTTGGCCAAAATAGAAATGAGGCCTACCCCTGCTTACAGCCCGCCTCCATATCTTCCTTTGTTTCTACCCCTAAAATGCGCCCCCCTCTTCTACTAAAATGCGCCACCCTCCTCACTCTCTCACCCAATATCTCCTCACTAACGCCAACATCTCCTCATCACCACCCCTGCTTACAGCCCGCCTCCATATCTTCCTTTGTTTCTTCTTCCCCACACAAGGCGATGGTGGTGTCAAGATGAAAATCGGATGTGGTAGATAATGGGAGTCTGAAAATGAAGAACCCGCAGTACATGTAACAGTCTCCTTTTTTCCAGTCGAATTTGTTGATAGCTTTTTGACATCAATCAATAAGGGCACCCTAGAATACCACCGAAAGTGAGCAAGAACATGGTGGCCACACTCGGCCTTAGAGAAACCGTCAATAGGAGACTAAACCCGGTTCAAATTTCTTATTTTTTTCAATATTTGCTGGGTTTTTTTTGTTATGTTTTGAAGGTTGAGAAGTTTTTTCAATCTATTGCAGGAACTCGAGTATGTTACGGCCGGGACGCAGACGGTGAAATCAATATCGAGTGAGTTGGGAATTTATATTGATTTTAAGATGAATGTGTGAAATTCTTTTATTTGAATTTAAATTTGTTGATTTGGTCTTTCGTTTTAAGTGTTTAACATGTTTTTTTTGTTTCTTATTTAGAAATCCACTAAATTTTGCTTTTCTTGATGAGATTAACAGATTGACCATTTGCTTCTATTTCATCGGCAAAATTTAACAACTTTTGTTTCATCCCTTCAATCCAAGGTTAGTGTTTATTATGTTACTTACGAATTTTAAAGCTTCACAGTTTAGAATTGATTTTGGGAATACTAGGTCATCAATTTGAAGTTCAGAACATGCTTATATATGTTGTTCATAGTAGTGATGAATTGAATAAGAAACTCCCCTGCTGACAAGTCATTGATTGTCTTTTTGACATTTTGATTCATTTTTTTTTTTCAACTATCCACCACATATTACAAAAATGGTTATCACCAATTTTATTTGTAAATGTTTTTATAATTTATTTGGATTTCCATGTTGGTTGCATTCTTCAATTTGGTTTAATCATGTATTAGCTTTATACTTGGCAATTGTACTCATATGTGGTTCTAACTGATATTGGTAAATTGGGTTTAAAAAATTATGTAGTTTATGTATGCTTCTTTACCTTAGGTAGCAGTTTTAAGTGTTTATTACAACTTAACTTTTACATGCTTATACAGTTTCCCTCCTACTCTTTACACAGCATGAGTTGTCTAACAAACATGTAAGGTTTTGAACATGCCACATACTCTTTTGTATCAACTTAGTCAAAATGCCGCCATGTAATACAAACAAATGTCATGCTATGTTTGTCAATGTTAATGACCATTTTTTTTATTATATGCAAATGTTAACATGTGGCAGAGTAGTTCTTGGGGAAGGAAGCTTATTGTTCACTATCCAACTTATGTTACCACATTTTTTAAGAAGTACGTACCAGTGTTCTTCAGGTCGACATGATTTCCTATGGGCCATCATTGTCAAGAGTGATGAAGGTAAATATTTTGTTAATATATCTGATTGTTTGTTCTCATTGTGTGATCCTACCGTAATATTAAAATTGCTAGGTTGGCGTTGAATGCAGGGACTACCGACGTAGAAAACCTTGACCACAATATGATATGGTCTAAATATCATGATTTTGGCGTTGTTTACATGAATATGATATTTATATATTGATGCAATATTCTTCGTTTATAAAAAAAGTTTCTAATGTGTTGCTATAATGTCCGTTGTTTGTGTTTATGTTTTAGATACCCTTTGCTGGTATGCTGGCACAAGCTTTCCCCCCGGCCCACACACAATGTCAGCTTGAATCTTTATTCGGCTGTTGTTTAGGGAATAAAGAGATTTTACTTTACCATCTTCTTAGTTTTTGTGTACCCTTTCTTTAAAACCAAGACCAGCTTCTCATGGCTATGATGATGAATTTTTTTTCATGTGAAAACCACGCTAATTATCACCTAGATACGTACATTCTCTTGGCTTGAACAATCCATCCCCACGCGTAAACCCCATTCATCCCCGCGCAACGCGCGTGGGGTAATAACCCTAGTTTGATTAATGCACAATATAATTGACTACAATACTACAATATAGTGTTCATTACAAACGTAGCAATGATGTTGTGTGAGTAGAACAAATTGTCGTTTTATAATATACAAATGTGATATAAAGAATTAAATGTGTTGTTTGTCATATAGCAAAATTTAGTCTTTTAAAAAAGAGAAAATGAATTTCAATACTCCCAACTATCGCCTATTGGCGGATAATACTCCCAACTATCACTTTGGCCATTAGCACTCCAAACTTTCAACTTGTTTATTTTTATCACTCCCAAACTAACTGAGGTCTAACCTGGTTAGTTTTCGTGGCCAAAATGTAAAAACCAAAACTTCTATCGTTAGTTTGGGAGTGATGAAAGAAAACAAGTTGAAAGTTGGGAGTGCTAGTGGCCAAAGTGAAAGTTGAGAGTATTATCCGCCAATAGGCGATAGTTGGGAGTATTTAAATCCATTTTCCTTTTAAAAAAACATAATTTAATAGATGTAACTCTTTTAGTGTCGTTTGTCAATTGTTAGGTAACTCTTGTTTTGATGTAAAAACTTGACCCACCTAACACCATGTTTATGCTAAATAATTGAGAGGAGAGGGGAGAAAATTACTAATAGTCATAACTATGTAATCATTTGTCTTAACTAGTTTGTATTTTTCTAGGTTTATGATTCTTTTTATGTAGCATACACTATATAGATTGAGAGGGTTAACAACTTACAATATTATTATTCCCCACATTATCACTTCAAACATATTGTTAAAAATTCACCATTAAAATCGCTTAACGGGGGTTGAAACTTGAAAGACATGCTCACATGTGCCCTAGCCACCACAAACATGCTATCATCCGGCTTCTTCACGATGACCAACTATCATTCATCGTATTTTTGTAGTTCTCGAAGTTCTTTATTTAGTATTGTATTTTTTATTGTATTATTGTTAGTTTTCTGGTATTTGTTGACAGGGGCGAAGTATAAGTGGGGCCAGGGGTGGCCCTGGCCCCCCTGTTTTTTGGCGTAGTAGTGGAAATTTGCGATTTTCATAGGTAAATTGAGTCCGGGTTGAGTTCGGCCCCCGCCGATTTTCCACTACCGATCGAAAAAATTTGAGTTCGGCCCCCGCCGATTCCGAAACCAAGCTTCGCCACTGTTTGTTGACATGGTCATTCTAGCATAATATGAAAAAAGAAAGATTATTTGATTCTTTAGGAAATTGAAGTCTACGGCTTACGTTATAGAATTTAAAAAAACCGGCTTCATACAAGAAATGAATATTTAAATCACACATGTGAAGTGATAATGTTTTGCCTGTTGACAACTTCTATAACCTAAGTAGACCTATTATTGTTTCGTATTTTCAATTTCTTATTGTTGTACTTGGAATATATAATACCAGTAAAATATTTTGCAGAAGAAGGATTTAGACAATTGTTTTTGGGTGTTAATATTGGTACATCATCTCTTATGTATGTATGTATGTATGTATGTATGTATGTATGTATGTATGTATGTATGTATGTATGTATGTATCTCTCTCTTTATATGTATATGTGTGTGTATATAAAGAGAGATACAGTATAAAGAGAACGAGGTGTCCCAATTTTAATTTGGGGTCTCACTAAGACGACCACGTACCTTCGAATTAGGTTTCGTTTTAGACTCGAAACATTTTAAGTGACCTTTTATACAATTGTATTTGCCAAGAAGGTCTACGAAGCATATGACTATTCATAACTTTCGCTAAAAAGTAAAAGTGTTGATGTCACGTAACTAGCACTAGCACTAGCACGTAAATATGATTGTTGTAATACAACAAATGAATATTTAATTATTTATATCACATACGGGAAGTGATAAGGTTTTGCCTATTGACAACTTCTATAGCCCAAGAAGACCTTTCATAATTTGATCCATGCACACCACAAAAAAATCCTTCATGACGGTTTGAGCTTAGGCAAGGAGGACACCGGTGTGTGGGTAGGGATTCGAACTTGTGACCGCTAGGTTAGGGTTGTACAATAATTACTGAACTAAACCTTTCAAAAAAAAATTCAATACTCTTTTTCGCTCTCCTTACTTTATTACCATATATTAAGTCTTAACAAATAACTCCTTACTTTATTACTATTATTAAGTCTTAACATTTAAAAAGTTACGTGAAACACCCCTACCATGGGGTCTCATATATTGGATTTACTCATTGACATATAGTTCTTAAACCATAAATTCAACCATATAAGCAGTGGAAACAACATCCTTATAACCAGCGATACCAGCGATAGCACTCAAAAGTACATGTGCCAAAGTTAAAAGTTAAAATGTTTTGAACAACATGAGACATAATTAGGATATGTCAAACCGGCCAAGATGGGGAATGAGGCTTTGACCGACGTCCCGACGCCCACAAGTTCTTAAGAAGACCTATTCATATTAATGATGTAGATACTAAGAGTCAGCTACGCACAGTTATTTCTACTTTAGTAAGGTAGCTAAAGACTTTAGCAAATACTAAAACATAAGAGTATTCACAATAGAGACCCTATTTTTTTGGGTGACAAAACCCTATAATTTTTTCGGGGGTTGCAAGTGGTTGTGAGTGAAGAAAATGGGGAATCTACAGTGTGTCGGTAGATATTGGGTTCTTTGGGAATCTTTTATGGAAAACAGGAAAACTGTATATATTTTTTAATATTTGTTGAAAGTGGTTGTGAGTAGAGAAGAGAGAAACTGTAATGATTTTTGATGTAATATGTGGTTGTGATTGGTTATGAATGGATGGGAGATGAGAATTCTATTGTGAATGCTCTAACATACACATATGGCACATCATCACATCAATCACTTTAAAATGTAGAATTGGAGGTTGTCTTAGAATATCTCCAATGCTACATGAGCCTTTAGGCGTGCTGAGCTGTAACGTCATATATCATGTAATATCCTTATAAATGCTTAAAAACCTAGATTTCATTTCCAACCCCAAAATATCCTTACCTTTCTTAATTCTCACCTCATCCTACCCATTACACACAATAAATAAACACATTTCTTTTTAACATTGGGCCCACCCTATTGCAAGAACCTAGGTAAATCCATGCCCTTGTTTAAGACCATCTCCATTGCGCCTGAGAAGTGGCCGCCCGTAGCAATCTTCTCCGACGTGGACCAACTTGGACAGTGAGTGGAAGAGAGAGAGAGGGAGGGGAGCCACATGTCGTCAAGGGCACGCCCATGTAGAAGAGAGACTGGGATTATGAGATCGGAGGTGGGCCATGAGCCGTAGCATGTGTTGCAGGGGAAGGAGAGAACGGACGGGCAAGGTGTGATGGCACAAGGCGGGGGTAGACCGGTGGTCATGAGTTGGAGATAGTCTAAGGTTACCTCACCTAAGAGCTTCCTAGGATGCATGATCTCCAATGATAAGAACATCCAAGAGCTTCATCTCCAAGGGTCCATCAGAAATAGTCTACATTTATAAAATTATGGCATATCATAAGTT
The DNA here is from genome assembly GCA_030844895.1 of Ambrosia x helenae. NCBI lineage: Eukaryota > Viridiplantae > Streptophyta > Magnoliopsida > Asterales > Asteraceae > Ambrosia > Ambrosia x helenae. The sequence continues at coordinate 32,084 of JAUTDX010002134.1, forward strand.
GATGCGAGAAAGGAAATAAAATGAAAAAAATACTCAATAGTAAGCAAGGTGGCATGTGAGCTTTTGAAAAAAGGCAACCTATATTTGGGTGAGTTATTCATTTTCGAAATCAGACTATTTACCTATTATCATTTCTCTTTCTTTTGTAATTTCATTTAAAAATTGTTATTAACCCTATGCGAGTTCATTCATTTGTATTAATTAGACTTACTCTATAGTTAAGGATATGTTATGTAACCATCACAAATGTATACAATATTAGTAATACAATCACAATTACAAACATTCCTTGTCTCAACTGTTTAAGCTTAATTTCACTACGACATTCTTGATAATTTGCTTTTATATATTATGCTAAAAAACTATGACAAGGCATGTAGAAAAGAATACGTATATTTCCATTTTTAGAAATTTGGCTTTATTTTATTAAACAACATGAAATTCTCTTTTTTCTAACTTCTAAGTGATTGAAATTGGTATTTGAATGCAGACTAAAATTGACATTCTTTTCCTTAAAATGTTTGTTTAAAAAATATACTACTTTATAAGACCCTTATTTATTTTGAAACAAATGAGATAACAATTTGCTGTCTAACAAATTAACAACCATCTATCTTCATTTAAAAAAAAAAAAAGAAATTCAACTCACCTACTACGACTAGTGTGTTTTTAGTCCCGTCTGCCTGCCCACGTCAGCAAGATCTCCACCGTTGGATAAAACACACACGAGATCAAACGGCTGAGATTAAATCTTGAATCCAACCTACCACCTTCCTTCGTTGTTCCTTGTCTTTTCCCACCTACCCACCCATTCACAACCACTTCTGCTATTCATATTACAATTATTTCATTATTTCATACACACCACACCCTCTATATAAGCAATTTAAACCAACCATAATAAATCAGCAGTCTCATTTACATTCACGTATATAGAGTTTGCTTAACGAATCTAGTATCATAACAATCACATTCTCTTTTATTATTCATTCTTTTAAAAAATTTAACCATATATAATGGAGAAGGGTAACCACGTGCATGAGTTATGCATGAAGGATCCATTGAACTGGGGAGTGGCTGCTGAGGCGTTGACCGGCAGCCACCTGGACGAGGTAAAGAAGATGGTGGCGGAGTTCAGGAAGCCGGTGGTGAAGCTTGGTGGAGAGACATTGACGGTGTCTCAGGTGGCCGGGATAGCGGCGGCTAATGACGGTGCCGCCGTGAAGGTGGAGCTGTCTGAGGCGGCCAGGGCTGGAGTGAAGGCGAGTAGTGATTGGGTGATGGAGAGTATGAATAAAGGGACGGATAGTTATGGTGTTACTACTGGTTTTGGTGCTACCTCTCATCGGAGGACTAAGAATGGTGGTGCTTTGCAGAAGGAGCTCATCAGGTAATTATTATTATTATTATTATTATTATTATTATTATTATTATTATTATTATTATTATTATTATTATTATTATTATTGGTTTTTAACTATTGAATAATTAATCATTAAAATGAGTGTTAGATATCTATTAAAAAGGTTTTAATAGAGCAATAGACTTACAAAATATGAAGTTGTTGAGGTAAAGGTGTAGACTATGAATATGTTTTCCTTTGAAATGTTAGATAAAATATTTTATGAATTTGTAATCATTGGTTGAGTCAACTTGTTACGAATTGAAGAAATAATAATTTTACTGTCTAAAATGATTAATCTTTTATAACTATTTACCAAAATTGATGTTAAATCTTGTAGGGTAAATTTACGGTTAAAGAATTTGCTTCACACTTCAGTAAATCATACAAAGAGGCGTACTTTAAAATGTGTGTCCTTTTAAACGAATTAAATAATTTAAATTAAATTTTATGTACAATTAATGGTATAACAATTAGTAAAATAATAGTATTAAAATGAATAAAATTAAATGTCGTGTGCTTATAAATTTAATATGGATAATTGAGTTACCGAAGAACTTTAGAAAATAACACTAGAACATATGTACTTGTTGTACTTTTGATATCTATGATTGCATATGATCTGGTGTTCTAGTATTATTTTTGTAGTTACTTGAATACATTTTTTTGTATAAATTAAAATCTAACGAGAAACTATGATTGGGTTGCAGATTTTTGAACGCCGGAATATTCGGCAACGGGACGGAATCAAGCCACACGCTGCCACACTCCGCCACAAGGGCCGCCATGCTGGTCAGAATCAACACCCTCCTCCAGGGTTACTCCGGCATCCGATTCGAGATCTTGGAAGCCATCACTAAACTCCTCAACAATAACATCACCCCTTGCTTACCCCTCCGTGGTACCATCACTGCCTCTGGTGACCTTGTCCCCTTATCCTACATTGCCGGCCTCCTCACTGGTCGCCCCAACTCCAAAGCCGTGGGTCCCACCGGTGAAATCCTCAATGCCCAAGAAGCATTCACTAAAGCCGGTGTCGAAGGCGGCTTTTTCGAATTGCAGCCTAAAGAAGGGTTGGCATTAGTCAACGGCACCGCGGTTGGATCCGGGATGGCTTCGATGGTTCTTTTCGAAGCTAATGTACTTGCATTGTTGTCCGAAGTGTTATCGGCTATTTTCGCTGAAGTTATGCAGGGGAAGCCAGAGTTTACGGACCACTTGACACACAAACTAAAGCATCACCCGGGTCAAATCGAGGCCGCAGCCATCATGGAGTACATTTTGGATGGTAGTGATTATGTTAAAGCCGCAAAAAAGGTCCATGAAATGGACCCTTTACAAAAGCCCAAACAGGACCGATACGCCCTTCGAACATCGCCTCAATGGCTAGGCCCACAAATCGAAGTCATTCGCTCCGCCACCAAAATGATCGAAAGGGAAATTAACTCCGTTAATGACAACCCGTTGATCGACGTGTCAAGAAACAAAGCGTTACACGGTGGCAACTTCCAAGGAACCCCTATTGGTGTTTCTATGGACAACACTCGTTTGGCTATCGCGGCTATTGGAAAACTCATGTTCGCCCAATTCTCCGAGCTTGTAAACGACTTCTACAACAATGGGTTACCTTCCAATCTTTCGGGTGGGCGTAATCCAAGTTTGGACTACGGGTTCAAAGGTGGAGAGATCGCGATGGCTTCCTACTGTTCCGAGCTCCAATTTCTTGCCAATCCGGTTACAAACCATGTCCAAAGTGCGGAACAACACAACCAAGATGTTAACTCTTTGGGATTAATTTCGGCACGAAAGACCGCGGAAGCAGTGGAGATACTAAAACTCATGTCATCAACATACTTAGTAGCTCTATGCCAATCTATAGACTTGAGGCATTTGGAAGAGAACATGAAGTCAACAGTAAAGAACACCGTAAGCCAAGTAGCTAAAAAGGTCCTAACCATGGGCATCAACAACGAGCTCCACCCATCAAGATTCTGCGAAAAAGACTTGCTTCGTGTAGTCGACCGTGAGTACGTTTTCGCCTACATCGACGACCCATGCCTCGCCACATACCCATTGATGCAAAAGCTAAGACAAGTCCTCGTAGACCACGCGTTAAACAACGGTGAAACCGAGAAGAACGTAAACACATCCATCTTCCAAAAGATCGCGGCTTTTGAAGACGAATTGAAGGCGATTTTGCCAAAAGAAGTCGAGGGCGTGAGGACTGCATTCGAGAACGGTACATTGTCGATTCCAAACCGAATCAAGGCATGTAGATCGTACCCATTGTACCGGTTTGTAAGGGAGGAGCTTGGAGGAGTGTATTTGACTGGAGAGAAGGTGACGTCACCAGGGGAAGAGTTTGACAAAGTGTTTACCGCAATGTCAAAGGGTCAGATTATTGATCCTTTGTTGGAATGTGTTCAAGGCTGGAATGGGGCACCACTTCCAATCTGTTAGGAGTAAATTTGTGAAATTGTATTGATTTGTAATATTATGTTTTGTTGCATTTAAAATTCCTATTTGTTTCAACAAGGACTTCAGTTGTGAAGTGCCATATTATGTGGTTGATCAACTCCAAAGAAATCAATATGCTTACCCTACCATTTATATTAGTTGTGGTTATTGAAAGAAATTGGTACCGAACTTGCGTACAAGATATTGAATAGAAAGCTTGTTACACTACAAGGAACAAGAATATTAGCGGCGACCAAAGTCGCCGCTAATAGTGTCTCTTTAGCGGCGACTGTCGCCGCTAATAATCTCGTCGGCATAAAAACGTCGCTAATAACATGTGTCGCCGCTAATACCCTATTTCCGCGTGGCATTAATTTTTTATTATTTTTTTTTGTCACGTGGCATGACAGGTGACAAAATCCTGTGCAGGGCTTGAACATTATCAATGATCGATTTCATCATCTTACATATATTCCTCTTTATATATATGTTAAAAATTTATGCAATTCAAAATTCATAACCAAACACCTTTTTACCTTATCTTTTATTCTCAATATATTTATGTTTCTCCTATAATTATCCTTTTGCTAGTCTTTTGGGCTCTGCCATATATATGGTGTTTGGGCTGCTTTTTGCAGGAGTTTTAAAGCTTTCATTGGGATGTTGAGTCAATGTCAACATTGTTGACATTGGTCAACATTGTTGACATTGGTCAACATTGTTGACATTGTTCCCTCTGGTTCATCGTTTCCTTCTTTGGTGTCGCCTGCTAGCTGTTAGTCATCTACCATGGATTGCGAGTCTTGACGGTTGCGGCACTCCTTTCTTTTTTGGACCAAGTGAGACCAATCAATTCTAGTTTTGTATCAAGCTTTTCTTGTCGAGTTGCATCTTTCAATTCATCTTCTCTTTGTAATATTGGCCATTTAGCTTTGATTTATAAAATTAAATTAATAATTAATAATAGTATAATACCATTCAATCTTTTAACATGGTATCAAAGCCATGTTGGCTCTAATATTGATTTGTATTCCCTGTTTTCAACCTGAATCAATTCGATTTTGGTATCTGCAACACTCGGTTCATCTCTATGGTGTCGTGTTTGGTTCGACTAGGTGACGTCCTTGGGTTTTATTAGATAGTATATCAGGGGTTTTGGTAGTAAGAGCCCACAGACTTAGTTAGGTTTTTAGGGTTCATTGTGATCTCTATATATTGTAACCTAACTATTCAGTAATATCAATCAAGTATTTTATTATCTTACATGGTATCAGAGCCTTAAGGTTCTGGTTACTTTTTTTTCCCTCCCCCACGCCACCACAAAAATACAAACCCTAGCCGTCACCTCTTAAAGAAAACCCCTAGACAGGGCGGCGTGCCGCCATTGCCGCCGCCCTGTCCGGCCTTCGTTCGTTTTTCGTTTTAGGGTTACGTTCACTTTTTTTCTTATTCCCTGTTCTAAATAAATTTTTAATTGTCGGTTCTAGACATATTCCCGCCGTTGATTATGATCAAGCTTCCGCCACCTTTTTTTTATTGATTTCGCTTCTCCGTCATGTCGCTCCTTGCCGCCTCGCCGCCGCTTATTGGACTACTGCCGCGCCGCTTGCAGGACTATGATCCGCCGCCGCGCCGCTATCCACCGCTGCTGCCGCGCCGCATTGGTTGCCTCATATCGGATTACATGATCATTAAATTAGTGGTGGATTTTCATTGAAGATTACGGATTGCAAGATTATGAGATTATGGCAGAAGTTTTGACCGACATTGAAGAACGTTTAATATTATTATTTTTTTTATGTTTTTTGTTTTTCCAGTCTGAGCTTCTAGATTCCTTCCGCTCTGACTGCGGGGGAGTATTAGATAGTATATCAGATTAGGGTTTTGGTAGTATGAGCCCACGGGCTTAGTTAGGTTTTTAGGGTTCATTGTGATCTCTATATATTGTAACATAACTATTCAGTAATATCAATCAAGTATTCTATTATCTTACAGGTTTACATTTTGGTTTCAATCTTCTTTGAATTTCACGGTATTCATGGGCAAGGGTTCAAGTTTTTTAAAAGTTCAAGGTGCTTTATTGTTCCTCGTATTACTCTTCGTAAGTTAATATACATGTTGGTCGAGCATTCCACTACAATAGGCATTTGTAGGTTTATTGAAGGCTAATTGGCTAACTTACTGCATATTATCCTACTGTTTTGTTGGTTAATATTTGAAGTAATTAGTCTTTGTATCATAACGAAGAGTGGTCTAATTTCAGTTATTTCAAGGAAATGTTCATCTTAGATTTTGGCCTAATTTTGTCTTAGCTGCTACTTATTTAATTAACATGACTCCCTCTTCAGTCTTAAATGGAAAATCACACGACAAGTTGATGTTTGGTTTTAAACCCTTTCTTTACCATTTTAGGGTCTTTGAGCCCAAAATTTTTAAAGAGGTTGTGTCTGATGGTAATTGGGTAAATGATATGAACAAGGAAATGGAGGCTCTAAACACGAATAACACTTGGGAACTCATTGATCTACCTATAGGATGAAAACCAATAGATTGCAAGTGGGTGTATAAACTAAAATACAAGTCTACATGTGAGATTGAAAAGTACAAAGCTACGCTAGTTGCTAAAAGATATAACCAAAAGGAACAAGTAGATTTTGATGAGGCTTTTTCTCCTATAGGAAAAACGGTTACTATTCGGTGTGTGGTTAGTTTAGCAGTTTAAAAGGAATGGCCTCTTGACCGGTTAGACGTCAATAACACATTTTTGTATGATGATCTTAATGAAGAGGTCTATATGAGTCCGCCATAAATATATTTTTCGCAAAATTAATTTAAAATGTGCAAATTAACTAAATCCCGGCCCCTAGAAGTGGAATGAGAAAATTGGTTGGTGTATTACATGATCTAGGTTTTGAAGAAAGCAAGAGTGATTATTCTTTATTTGTTAAATCCACAAACTCCGCTCTTGTCATACTATTGGTATACGTTGATGGCATTATTATACTGTTGGTATACGTTGATGGCATTATTATAACAGGTAATGATGTGAATGAGATTAGTAAAGTAAAACAATAGTTGAAATCTAAGTTTATGATTAAATATTATGGTTTGTTAACATACTTTCTTGGCATTGAAATTATTATATCACAACTAGGTATATGTCTATCTCAAAGAACATTTTGTATGGCACTTGATCGGCTTCTTCTCTAGGATGGAAATATGGCAACTCAATGGAATCAATATATTCCTAGGAAGGTCAATAACTTGGCATGACTAATGTTGTTATATCGCTCCCAACTCGTACAACTTGGCAGTTCAAGGTATTGATGTTCCATATCTTTATGTATGTTTTGCTCTCTATTGAGTCTGAGACAATAGAACACTTGTTTGGTAATTGTGAGATAATGGCGAGAATATGGAACGCGATTGCTAGATGGGTGGATGTGGATATTCCGTCTTCAAAATATCCCAGTGACATCATTTTATGGCTTGACTCGATATGGTAGATGATTTGACGGTTATCTTCCAACACAACAAGCAAACAAGCTAGGGAAACTATTTTTCATTCAATTGTTAGTTACTCATATGTGTAGTTTGTTAATAGGAATCATAGGGTTAAATATTAGTTTGGTTAGCTTGTTGCAAAACGCAGTTGATACATAAAAACTCTGGAAAAAATATTATTCATTAGTGACATTGATCTTACCTATCAAAATCTACCACCGACTAAATGTATTAAATAATAATCTAGATGAATGATTGTGTTGAGATCTCAAAGTTATTAAGGTTTGAAAGTCGATGAAGAAACGTGTGGTGTTGAATAGTCATGAAGAAGAAGTCTTTCTCTTATTCCTTCACAACTTTGCATTTTTTATTTCCTAAGCTTTAGACACGCCAATATCTATAAATATTTATACAAACCATCCTTATAGTTTACTAATATTTCACTTACATTCCTAATTATTATTTTTGTCTTCACAATTACTTAAAATGTGAACACATGATTTTTATCAGCCATTTTAAACAACTTCTAGTCCTACACATCTATTGTATTTCTTACTGACTTCCAATTTTATTATTTGATAATTAAAATAATGACTCATAAACATGGGCAAAACATTAAGTAGGCCGAAGGCTGCTCCGTCATTCATCGTTATTTGGCTCAGTGGTTTAAACTTTTCCGTATCCGTCTGAAAGTATTGTATATATTGAGTCCGGTCCCTACTGATTTAAAAAAAATTGGGTCTCGTAACTTTCAGCCCCATTATCTAAAAGTTCAAGTTCCGCCACTACTCATAAACAGAAGCTACAAAGGCCATTGAGCAGGTTAAGCTCAACCGTTCACGGTCTCTACATCCTAGCCCCTCGGTCCAAAACAATTTACGAGTAGTGGTGGATATAAGATCTACCAACCGTAAACCAACGTGCTTGCAGCCTGGTGGTAGCACCAAGGAGTATAGTAAGGTGTTGTCTCTCAACCGGTGCATGTTCTAGTCCCGTGATAGACATAACTGTAAAATCAGAACCAGATTTAATGAGTGTGTGAGTTTGCCATTGCGAAAAAAAAAAAACAAAAACAAACCGCATAACAATAATAATTTGAGAGGGGTAAGAATAATATTCATGTAAACAATAGAGGAATAAAATGTAACATAACATAACATGATATAACACGTCCACTTTCTCCCTTTGTATTTGTTTTCTTGACAAAAAGCCTATTTTTGTCTGATTAATCGTGTTTCATGATACACTCCTGCACTACGTTAACGTTAAGCCATCTTATATTTAATCTTGCAAGCCTTATATAACCCATCTAATCATCGTCATCATTCATTACTTTTGTTTCCCGTTAAGTGATTTCGTCAACATATTGTATATATTTATCTTCCTTAAACACCTATCATTCACACATCCTGTTTATATGATCCAAAGACCAAGATCAAGTTCAATTAAAATACGTACCACAGATGAAACACCATTAAGATGAGCTTTTTTGGTAGCTTGTTGGGAATCATAGGATTTGCAATAGGAATCCCTGTTGGTGTTTCATTTGGTTTTCTTGTTTTTAAACATACAGACTCTACAGATGTTAAGGTGACTGTTTTTTTTTTTTTTTAAATTATTGTTTATTTTTTTGTAATAAGAATATTCTTTTAGTGGTTATGTATATTGGGTGAGCATCAAGTTTTGAGCTTCAGCTTAATCATTGATCAAAGGAGGTTAAAACATGATCATGATCAGGATTTTATTTGGTTTTATAATTATTTTTTTAATAGAAGATTAGTTTTGCCATTAGAATTGAATATTTCTCATCATGTAATAATATTGTACACTGTTTATAAATATGCTGCATTGATAAAGTCAATTAGAGGCAGTGGCGTATCCAGGACGGATTTCCAGGGGGTTCCTTTCGTAGATTTTCATTGATTTTCACTAATTTTTTAAAATTTTCCACTAAATTTTTCATTTTTTTTTTCAAACCGAGGGGATTCCTAGGAACCCCTAAAACCCCCTGTATCCGCCCCTGATTAGAGGTTTCACAACTTGTACTTGCAGAGTCCAGTCATTAAACCGATTCACGATTTTGATAAAGATTCATTGATTGATATACTACCAGAGCTTCCATTATGGATAAAGCACCCGGACTATGAACGAGTGAGTACTAAATTTAAGCATCCTTACTCATTACCTTTGTATGTTTTTGTAAGGAAAAGGTAACATGGTTTATTTATGATGATGATACAGGTCGACTGGTTGAATGAAGTAATTCGTGATATGTGGCCTTACCTTGATAAGGTGACACAAAATTTGGAAGCTTTTATGAATCTTTTTCGATATGTTATGTGCAAGAAGTTAACTCGTCTCACATTCGTTTCATTCTTGTATAGGCAATATGTGGTATGATCAGAAGCATGTGTAAACCTATATTTTCTGAATACATTGGCATGTATTTTATACGATCCATAGATTTCGAAAGCCTTACATTTGGAAGTCTTCCTCCTATTATTCAAGGTATGTTCTCTAATCATTAGTTACAAATATATCCGTTAATAAGAAACTTCACAGAACAATTATAGGCAGCTATTTTTAACTTGACAGGTATAAAGGTACACGAATTGAATGAGGACAATCTCGTCTTTGATCTAGCAGCTAAATGGGCTGGAAATCCCAACATTATTATGGTGTTAAATGTTTTCTATCTACCAATCAAAGTTCAGTTAATAGATATGCAAATAACTGCAGCAGTTCGGGTTACACTTAAACCATTTGTGCCAACATTCCCATGCTTTTCTAATGTTTCCGTCTCTTTAATGGACAAGGTACATATGGTTATGAATTGTTGGAATGATGTGTTATTGAATATTAAAATTTGGATGAATATTATGTTGTGTGTATGTTTAGCCTGACGTAGATTTCGGGTTGAAAGTAATGGGAGGTGATCTAATGGCAATCCCGGGACTCTATCAGTTCATTCAGGTGCTCTTTTTCTGCAGTTTTGCAATAACTTTGGTTAATTGAGTAGTAAAGTTTATTGACCGATCAGTTGGTTTGATGGCAGAACATAATCAAGAAATATGTTGCTAGTCTTTATCTATGGCCTCAGTCTCTAGAAATACCGGTTCTTGACGCTTCCACGTAAGCTCCAATAAGTTTACCTCACTCGGGGGGGGGGGGGGGGGGGGGTTGGATCTTGTTTTCATATTGATTATATGACTATTAGTGTTTGGATAAACAAATTGAATCTTAGTTCATTAACTTTAACACTGCTCAAGAAAAATCTTGATTTAACATTTTTTAATCATGATCTCGGTATAGTGGAGCAGCAAACAAACCGGTGGGTATACTGCACGTGAAAGTTGTACGCGCAACTGACCTTAAGAGGATGGATTTTCTCGGATCCTCTGATCCATATGTTAAGCTCAAACTTAGTGGAGGGAGGATGATTCCTTCGAAGAAAACTTCTGTAAAACATAAAAATCTGAACCCCGTGTGGAACGAAGAATTCAAACTTATTGTAAACGATCACATGTCTCAAGTTCTTGAATTACATGTATATGACTGGGAAAAGGTGAGTTTATTATTCGTACTTTTCAAGATTAATATTTAAAGTCGCATTGCATATCAACGTTATTGGCATCAAAATGTCATTTTTGCATGATTTTGGTTGTAGGTTGGGCTTCCTGACAAATTAGGAATGCAAGTTATCCCATTGATGGTGCTAAAACCGAACGAGAAGAAGGAGTTGACTATGGGTTTGGTTAAACATATAGATTCCAATGATCCGCGGGACAGGAAGTCAAGAGGGAGTATAACAGTGGAATTAACTTTTGTTCCGTTTGTTCGAGACACCATGAGTCTCAATGGGCCTATTGGCCTCTATATGCGGAAAGAAACTGTTTCTAAAAAACTTGGGAGCTCATTTGTTAACCGAGCAGGATTACTTACAGTGACTGTAATCGGTGCAAAAAGCATTGAAGGGAAACACCACAACAACCCTTTCGCTTTAGTTGTGTTCAAAGGAGAAAAACGTAAAACAAAGGTGTTGTAACATCACTAGTTTAGACTTGTAGATACCATGGAATCAATCAGTAGTTCGATTCTTGACTTGGTTGACTTTTTATGACAGATACTGAAGAAAACTCGTGATCCAAGTTGGAATGAAGAATTTCAGTTTATGTTAGATGAACCTCCATTTGAGGACGCTATTCATATCGAAGTAATAAGCAAGCGAAAGCATTCGCTAGGATTTGGTTATTCAAATGTAAGCTATGCCTTCCAAGAACAAATGGTTAAATGCTTGATTTTGTTATTTTTTTTTATAAGAAATGTTATGATATGCAGGAAGCTTTGGGGCATGTTGATATAAATCTTGTGGATGTTGTTTATAATAATCGCATTAACGAGAAGTATCATCTTATTAACTCGCGAAATGGGATGATACATGTTGATATAAAATGGAATGCCACATGATGTACAGTTGCAGATTTGGTTTGGTTACACATATGAGTTCATTCTTGAAAGCTTTGTGAAAGGCTGTACAGATATTTGTTGGTAGTAACAAAGATATTATGATGTTAAAAACATAGTTTTGAAGTAAAACATCATTTTGTTTTAGATAGTTTGTTTTATTTTTATTTTTTTTTAATTTTATTATGTAAATTCAAACATCAAAGGATATATCCCTTACAATTAAAAGTTTCATTGAGTTGTTTCTGTGGCGTTTGTAAAATGTTAATTTTGTTTTTTTCGTCTTAGAAAACTCATTAGTGTTTGGTTTACATGGAGTCTATTAATTTTATTTGTTTGAGTTTTGTCATGTTAGTGTATTTAAGAAGCTCACTCACCATGGGTATATTATATTTGGTGTGAGATATTATTCTGTGGGTTGAACTCTCTAGAGACTAATACACTCTCAATAATATGCTAGAAACAATTATCATTTTTTGCTAAAACACCTAGAAAAAAATCCAAAATGTTCGATGTAGAAATACCTTTTTAAAGGCAAGCTTGGATATCAAGCATTTAGCTTTAAAGACTATCTTTAAATTCTTTTATGTCGATATAGAAAATTTTTAGAAGTAAAACAGTGATACGTAGGTGTTTCCGCTTCCTCTTGATCCTCGATTCCTCTCAATCCCGCATTCCTCTTTTGCTTGCCACCTCCTAGAGGCCATGATGAGGCGGTGTTCCTGCATGGTATCGATTGCCACCTCAATTTGGTGCGAGAAGAAGAAAGATGGGTAGGCATCCGCATCGTGCACCCTACTGGTTCAGTGATGAAGCTTTAAAAAAAGTTAGTGGGAGTCCATAGTCACAACACCTTAAAATAGAGGAGGCCAGACTTAATACGTATAACATTTTAGACGAAAACTCATAAATTTAGGGTCTGTTTGGCAGGATCTGTCTTATTAAGTGTTGAATCATTAAGATGGTCTAAATGGTTTAGCACCATTTATTAATTGAATGGTTAAGAGCTTAATGGAACCATTCAGATGATTTTTTTAGTTGAAATAAACACTCTTAATGCTGAATGATTAAGAACTGAATGATTAAGAGGTTCATAAATAGACTAACAAACAGCCCCTTACACTACTAAGAAAAAGGGAGGGGGCATGGTGGGGGACTCCCCGACCCCAACAAAGCTTTGCCCTTGAATGAAGTAATATTTAACACTATCACGAAAATAATTAAGTTTAACATTAATCTGGACCTTACCTTAGTTTTTGCTATTAGTGGGCTTAACTAAGTAGTATGATGATGATGAATCTGGACAAAATTTAGTTGTAAAAAAGTTCATTCATTATGTGTCCGGGTTGAGTTCAAACCAATGTTTTGAAGACCAGATCGGACCGGCCGCTCCGACCAGTTGAACCGAGAATCGGACCCCCGACCGGTCCGAGTCGCATGGTTCGATAGGAATGCCATTGAACCAGGTTGGTTTGGTGAACCGGCCGGTTGAATCTGATATCGGCCAGATTGGACCGGATTTTGATAGAATTTTCATGATTTTTGTTGACTTTTTGACCGGTTCGTTGACTCCGTTGGACCCGTTGAACCGGGAATCGCCGGTGTGTCCGAATCGACACCCAATCCGGTCTTGAAAACATTGGTTCAAACACACGTATTAACCCATCGACAAAAGGTTTAGCCTATAGTCCAATACTTGGACCACCCGGTAGTTCTAAAACCCAAACCCTAGACCTCAAACACTCATCACCTCCTTCGTTACCTCGACTGTAACCTCAAACACCTCCATTGTTAACCATCAAAAACCATGTCTTTAATCACCACATCAAGATCCCAAATCTTTAACCACAACTTCTTCTCCAATCTTTCAAGACTCACCACTTCCCTACACCCCTTTAAACCCCTCTCCTTTTCCACCTCATCATCCTCTCCAGACCAACCCGAACCCGAAGCCCAAACACCCATTTCACCCCATGACCCGACCCACGACCCACAACCCACCAATCATGGACCAAGAACCCCAAGAGGTAAGGCCCATCAAAACCCTGAAAAAACAGAAGATATTATCTGCAGAATAATGGCAAACAGAGCATGGACAACCAGGTTACAAAACACTATTCGAACCTTAGTCCCTGTGTTTGATCATAACCTTGTGTACAATGTCTTACATGGTGCTAGACACCCTGATCATGCCTTGCAGTTCTTTCGCTGGGTCGAACGGTCCGGTTTGTTTAAACATGATAGGGAAACACATTATAAGATTATTGATATATTAGGTAAGGCTTCTATGCTTAATCATGCTAGGTGCATTTTGTTAGATATGCCTAAAAAAGGGATTAAATGGGATGAGGATTTGTTCATTGTGTTGATTGATAGTTACGGAAAGTCCGGTATTGTTCAAGAGAGTGTTAAGATTTTTAGGAGTATGGATGAGTTAGGTGTACCGAGAACGATAAAGTCTTATGATGTTTTGTTTAAGGTGATTATGAGACGAGGGAGGTATATGATGGCGAAACGTTATTTTAATAAGATGTTGAGCGAAGGGATTAACCCGAGTAGGCATACTTATAATGTTATGATTTGGGGGTTCTTTCTTTCGTCGAGAGTCGCGACTGCGAATAGGTTTTTCGAAGATATGAAGAGTCGGGAGGTTTCGCCGGATGTTGTTACTTATAATACTATGATTAATGGGTTTAATCGGGTGAAAAAGATAGAGGAGTGCGAGAAGTTGTTTGTTGAAATGAAAGGACGGAATATTGAACCGACTGTTATTACTTACACTACCATGATTAAAGGGTATGTTAATGTTGGTAGAGTTGATGATGGGTTGAAGTTGTTTCAAGAAATGAAAGGTTTTGGTATGAAACCGAATGATTTTACGTATTCGGCTTTATTACCTGGGCTTTGTGATGCTGGGAAAATGGGTGATGCGCATGCGATTGTGAAGGAAATGGTGCACCGTCATATTGCCCCGAAGGATAATTCCGTCTTTTTACAGTTGATTTCTGGTCAGTGTAAGGTGGGTAATCTTGAGGCAGCTGCAGATGTGCTTAAGTTCATGATGCGGTTAAACGTTACTCCTGAAGCTGGACATTACAGTGTTGTAATTGAAAATCTTTGCAAAAACGGTGTTTATGATGCAGCCGTTAAGTTAATAGATCAACTTATAGAAAATGGAGCCGTGTTGAACACTACGGGTAAGTTGGAGCTCGAATCAACTGCGTATAACCCGATGATTGAATATTTATGTAACAATGGTATGACAAATAAAGCTGAAACTTTATTTCGACAGTTGATGAAGTTGGGCGTTTTGGATCCGGTTGGGTTTAATAGTTAATACAGGGTCATTCAAAAGAAGGCTCACCTGATTCGGGTTTTGAAATTTTAAAAATCATGATGAGGAAAAACGTCCCGTGTGAAGAAGTTTCTTACAAGTCTCTAATTGAGAGTTACTTGAAGAAAAACGAGCCAGCCGATGCTAAAACCACATTCGATTGCATGATTGAAAGCGGGCATAACCCGGATGCGCTTCTTTACGGGTCGGTAATGGGAAGTTTATTTGAAGACGGAAGGGTACAAACGGCAAGTCGGGTGATGAAAATCATGATTGAAAAGGGTTTAAAAGAGCACAAGGATTTGGTTTCCAAAATCTTGGAAGCACTTTTATTAAGGGGTCACGTTGAGGAGGCTTTAGGAAGAATCGACTTGATGATGAATATCGGTTTTTGACCCTGATTTTGATCATTTGTTATCAGTTGTATGTGAAAAAGGAAAGACGATTGCTGCTGTGAAGCTGCTGGATTTTGTTTTGGAGAGAGACTATACTGTAGACTTCTCGAGTTATGATAAGGTTTTGGATGCTTTATTAGCTGCTGGAAAGACGCTAAATGCTTACTCAATTTTATGTAAAATTAAAGAAAAAGGGGGCGTTACTGATAAAAGCAGCAGTGAGGAGTTGATCAAGATTCTTAACGAACAGGGGAACACAAAACAGGCCGATATTTTATCCAGGTTGATCAAAGGGACTGGTGGCAAGAAAGTGAAGAAGCCAGCATCGGTTGCAGCTTGACCAAATGTGAGTTGATTGATAGTGTCGTTTTGTGTTTGTTCCGCATAATAATATTTGCTGGAGTTACTGTAACATGCATCACATTTACTGTTTTAGTTCAGGTCTTTAGAACTATTTCATAGAACATATTATTTTTATTCGATCTTCGTTAAGACGAAGACTTTTGTGTTTTTGTTATCCACCCAAGAACCAGTTTGCGTTGTTTATTGTGTTTCTTACCCCTAAAATTAATCTCAGTTGCTAACAGTTTTTGAATTTCATTGTCCATATTTGCACCAAACGGGTCGAATTGGGTTATTTAGACTGATTATCGACTGAAACTACCAGGTCTAGTTGAATTTCTAGGGTGCGTTTGGTAAGATGCGTGGAGGATTAACTCCACTTTTTAGTATTAGTAAGATGCTAAACAGTTTCATTAATGTTCTCAAACAAGCTTGTGGCTCTTCAGTTGTGGTGAAACAGATCCTCGGTTACCTGATTCTGCGTGTGGATAAAATATTGCTAAAACATGAAAAGTACAGAACATGGTGAACATAAATTTGCAGAAAATAAGGATTTTCAAGTTTAGTTGAGAAAACTATTTAGATTATTCAAGTTGTGTTTTAGAAAACTATTTGGCCAGTTGAGCAATACATCTGCTGTGACAGCCTCTCTTTTGGCTCATTTAGGAGTTGTTTGGGACCGCATATTGAAATTGCAGATCTAGTTATCGAGTTTTGATACAACGGTAACACTAGTGTTTGTGATTGTTTATGATAACCATTTGATTATCTCTAAGTGACAAACATTTTGAACTCATGTATTTCAATAAGCAATAAGTAGATAAACAGTTTTAATTAACAAATAGTCCACTCGCACCCTTTCAGTGCATATGCAAGTTGGATCGAGGAGATCCCTTGGGTCAAGTCGTCAACACCCTAAGCTATACTGTCATTTTGTCGTTTGACATGAACAGGTTTTATGAAAACGCGGCTTGTCATCTTTGATAAGGGTATTTTGAACATTTTACACGCAAAATTTGGTGCATGAAGGACATCAAGGGAAGAAGAGTGAGAAATCTACATCTCTATCAGCCCTCTTGGCAATTTGATTGTTTTTTTGACAGTTGTGGATTGATTGCATAATACCTTTTATTTGTCTGCATCTAGTGATTTTAAACAATAGGATGTGGCTTTAACACAGCCCATCATTTGCTTCCAAGATATTTTCTTAGAACATAAAAATCTTTAACCTGATTTTTTTTTATTAAAAGCATATATTGCAAATTTGGATATGTAATAATAACTAACAAATTATGATTTTAAATTTTATAAAATCATTATATTAGAACTAAAGTACTTAATTACTATTTACTACTACTTTTTTACTAATAATAATGATAATTACTCTAATGATAACCATAATAATTTTTCTTATTATTGTTACTTTTTTTTGAACGGCAATGTAAATAAAAGCAAATTAAACACAATTTCATCGATCTAATACATCGTAGACCATTCAATGCCTTACCCTACTACCGTCCCCTCACTTGAAGTTAGGGTTTTAAGAGGGTGTTTGGGATTGCATTTTGAATCTGATTTTTAGATTATTGTATTTTGAAAACGCAGATAATCAGTTTTTAGTGTTTGGGGTTGCGTTTTGAAAATGAAAATAATCAGTTTTTTAGGCTACCAAAACGCAATAATCTATAAGCAACTCCACCCCTGCTTTTCCTAAACGCATAATCTGTTTTTAATAATCAATTCCAACCATCCCTTAAATCCATAATTGTGTAATCTCTGACTATTGATTTGAACAGGTTTAACTAGGGTTAAGATTCATGCTTTTGTGGGTGAGAGTTCTAATACATAACAATTGACATGTGTGTTTTGGTATATGTTTGTGTTGGATCTAATTGTTTGTGGTGTTGAATATGATATAAAGATCTAACTTCAATCAGGGTATCTGATAGATTGTTAAATTAGGCTGGCCATATCGCTAGATATGCATGTGTATGTTTCACTTTCGTCTCAAAGTATGCAAAGTTGACGAATAATACATAGTACAAGTCATGGTATATATTTAAATTTTTGTCAGCTAACTATTACAACAGTCAACAGGTATGTTTGCTGATTATACATGAGAAAACGTTTAATATCCGCTTTATCAGTCACATATGTAATGCAAACCAAACGCATTATAAAATACAATCCAGATTTTAAATCCTTTGAATTACGTGATTCAAACTCATGATTCCTTTTTCCAACAAAACCACTTACCACAAACTTAATTCCTTCGAATTATATGAATCAAACTGCTTTTAGACAACAACAACAATCATCATACCTAGTAAACCTCACAAAAAGCAAAACTATTTATAAGGTCTGATGAAAATAATATATACTGTCTTTAGACAACAACCATCATACCTAGTAAATCTCACAAAAAGCAAAACTATTTATAAGGTTTGATGAAAATAAAATATAGACAGAAAACTGCTAAAATGTAAAGACATCTAAGCCCGTAATCCACAACTAAAGCACCCTCAATACATTCCCCACATACAAACTTCTTTTCTCATTTTTGCCAATAACCACAAACATTCAATTGAAGGCAATAAAAACCTCATGCAAACCACCCTAACCCTATAGTGTCATGAAAATATGCAATTGAGATAAGACACAAAACGGGTCGGGTCAACCCAACCCAACTCCACACCATCAAGTCATCAACCCTATATAACACACCACTTGACAACCCAACCCAATCCCTCACTCCCTTAACCAAAAACCTTATCCTCTATCCCCTTCCAAACCCTAATCCTCAATGGCTTCTTCAACCTCATCTCTTCAACTCCTAACCCTATCTTCTTCCAAAACCCTATCATCCTTCTCTAAAACCCTAACACCCACTTCCCTTTACTTCTCCCCTGCTTCTCTTAAACCCTTCCCTAAGCTTTTTACTTCCCTAACCAACAACAACAACAACAAGGTCTTTGAACCACGTACTGTTGCTGTTGCTGTGTCTTCTGGGTTGGAGCTTGATGAAGAGTTGTCTAGTGATGGTGATGAGGAACAACAGCAGGACCAGGAACAGAGCTTCTCCCCTGACCTCAAGATTTTTGTGGGAACTTGCCCTTTAGTGTTGATAGTGCTGCTCTTGCTGGCTTGTTTGAATCTGCTGGAAATGTTGAGATGGTTGAGGTATTCTTGTTTTTTTTAACCTGAATTTTATGGGTTTTTGTTCTAATTTTGTGTTAATTAATTTGATGTGTTTTTATTGCGTCAAGTTTGACCTAAATTGATGTATTTTCTTGCAATTATTGTGTTAATTTTACTAAATTTGATGTATTTTCATTGCAATTGTGTGTTAAGTTGGCTAATTTGATGTATTTTTATTGCAAACTTTGTGTGCTAATTTGACCAAATTTGATGTATTAACATTGCATGTTTTGGGATAGTTGGTCTTAATTTGATGTATTTTCATTATTTTGTTGCAAATTTGGGTTAATTTGACACAATTTGATGTATTTCTGATGCAGTTTTGTGTTAGTTTGACTAAATTTGATGTTATTTCATTGCAGTTTCTTGATAATTCGACGTAATTTGATGTTATTTCATTCCAATTTTGTGTTGATTTTACTAAACTTATTGTGTTTTTATTGCAATTGTGTTAATTTTACTAAATTCAATGTTTTTATGATGCAGTTTTGTTTAAATTTGACCAAAGTTGATGTATTTTCATTGCAATTTGGTGTTAATTCGATTTAATGCGATGTATTTTATTTCAGTTTGGTGTTAATTCGACTTAATGTGAATATATGATGTATTTTTATTGCAATTTGGTGTTATTTTGCCCTAATTTGTTGTATTTATATTTTAAGTTTCATGATTGAATTTCTTTGCAACAAATTAGCATATGTACTAAAGTAATTACTTTATGCAGGTTATATATGACAAAGTTAGTGGAAGAAGCAGAGGTTTTGGCTTTGTTACAATGTCATCCGTTGAGGAAGTCGAGGACGCTGTTAGTAAATTCAACGGCTATGTAAGTTTGTGTAAAACTTTAATTAAGATATATAAAGTTGTAAGCTTTATCACTTTCAAGATTGTTTTAGATGTCAGCATTTGAGGTTTGAAATTTTGGAAACTTACAGGAGCTTGATGGGAGAGCGTTGAGGGTGAATGCAGGTCCTCCACCGCCGAGGAGGGAGGATTCATCCTTCGGTGGGCAGAGAGAAGGCGGCCGTGGTGGCGGTGGGAGAAGTTTTGACAACACGAACAGGGTTTATGTTGGAAACCTAGCTTGGAGCGTTGATAATCTTGCACTTGAAACTTTGTTTAGAGAGCAAGGAAATGTTTTGGACGCCAAGGTGGTTTATGATAGGGAGAGTGGTAGGTCAAGGGGATTCGGGTTTGTGACTTACAGTTCTGCTGATGAGGTCAACAGTGCGATCGACTCATTAAACGGCGTTGTAAGTAAATAATAAGTTTTTGTTTCAGAATATTTATTTTAAATTGGTTATATATGTATGTAACACATTAATTGTAATAAAAATTGTGGTGCAGGATCTTGATGGTAGAAATATCCGAGTTAGCGTTGCTGAAGCCCCACAAAGGCGTCAGTTTTAAAATATCTAAAGGCGGGGTACGACCCGACTCATGAACTTGCATTTGTTATAAAAAATCTTTCGATTTGGTGTTGATTGGTTCTTTGAATACTTGTGACACAGGTGCAGCATGTTACAATTTAAAGAGGAAAATGATGCTTATTGTGAAGCTGTGACTACCTGCATTTTTTTTATGTAACTTACGGATTAGCAGGTCTCATAAGTGTCATTAAGTTTTGTAATGAATGCTTTTAAACTATATACTGATTTGTAATCAATCGTTTTGGTGTATGCAAATTGCATTCGGTTGAATCTTCTGTCGTAAGAATGTTTTGGTGGTTGTGAATTTGAGCCTGCAAATTATTTGGATAAAATTTTTATCGCTTACTGCATGTCATACTTACGTTCATGTCATACTTACGTTCGGCGAAAACAGATGGGACACAAAATGTAATTTAGTCTGTTAAAACTTGTAAATAGAATTTCTTTTAGAAGACTTTATGTACATATTCCGGGTTGAGACGATTGAACATCAAATGCGCGATGCCTGTAGTAAGGATTCGTGTTCCTTTGGTCGCATGCGAGCTGTGTCGAAATAATTTTGATTAGTCTCCTTCATGCTATCTTTATAGTGAAATGATTTCTTGGTTTGTATCTAAAAATCTACAAATTCCTTTTCTTGTACCTTTCCTGCTCTGTTTTGTAGCAAGTTTTGACCATTTAATAGGCGAACTATAACACCGCACGTAGAAGACAAATGTAAGAACATCAGTTCATTGACTCGAATCTGCAGAAGCTGCCATTTTCAGTAATATACCCTTCTCTTCATTTGGCCTATAAATTTATCAGTTTTCGTCGTTTTGATCATCAACAGTTTCAAGAAACTTCAGCATATCTGGGCGCCGCAACATGACCAATTCTGAACGATTCCTCAGGTTGATAAACTTACTTCTTATGTCACTATGTCAGCATGTTCATATGATTTATAAATTTTGACAAATTATATGTTCTTTTCCTACCAGTTTTGATGCTGACGTGGAATCCGCTGAACTTGATGCTTCAGCGTTGAAGAAAGACGACACGAAACTCGTGAAAAAGCTTTCGCGTGTGTTCTCAGAGGATTATGAGAAAACGAACAAAACTGTTCTTGATCCGCGAGGTGCAGCTGTAAATCAATGGAATCAGTTGTTTTTAATTGCAGCTCTGATCTCGCTTGCGGTTGACCCACTGTTCTTCTACTTGCCTGTAACCAAGGAGGACATGTGTCTTGATGAGGATATCACCCTCAAGATCACACTAACTGTCATCCGTACGATTGTCGATATCCTTTATGCGGTCAAGATTTATATTCGGTTCCGTACAGCTTACGTGGCACCTTCTTCGCGTTTGTTTGGAAGAGGGGAGTTGATTCTAGATTCTTCTAGTATTTCCGAGCGCTATTTGAAAGGTGAATTCTGTCTCGATTTCTTGGCCACGCTTCCTATTCCACAGGTGATGACATGGTTCCACATTATTGAAAAGACGCAAATGATGAGTACTAAAACGAGTGTGTTGTACTTCATCATGCTTCAGTTCATATTGAGGCTTTATCTCACGTTTAGACTCGGCTCCCATATATCGAAACAAGCCGGTCTGGTGCTAATGTCGCGTGGGTTGGAGCTGCATACAATCTACTGCTTTTTATGTTGGCTGCTCATGTATGTTCTGTTCAAAATCATGACCCAGATATAGTAACTACAGTCTGGTACATTATTACTGACTTAATCGGTTTTCTTGATTATTGTTGTGAAGGTTATTGGAGCGATGTGGTATCTTTTAGCGGTCGAGAGGCAAGGGCTATGCTGGGTAGAAGTATGTGACAAAGAAACAGAATGCAATCTTCGGTATTTTGATTGTATTAATGTAAATCTTCCTAGACGCGAAGCATGGTTTCCAACCAGTAATATCTCGAGTACATGTGCTGACCCTGATAACTTCCCATACGGACTTGTGAAGATGCAGTTCGATACAGTATCGCGTCTGCTAATTTCTATAAAAAGTACTCTTATTGTCTTTGGTGGGGCCTTAGAGGCTTAAGGTAAACCTTAAATACATATATGGTTGGACATCCTTTACTGGCTTAAACGAGTTAACAAGCCAGCAAAGGATGTCCTCGGGTGAAACTATTAGGAATAACATAGGTAACGCGTTTTTTTTTTTTTTTTTTCAGTTCAGCAGGCCAAGAACTTCAAGCGAGTCCATTTACAGCGAAACACACTTTTGCATACTCATTGGGATTACTGGATTGGTGCTCTTTGCTTTGCTCATTGGCAATATGCAAGTAAGTCGGATTTCGTTAATGTTTTGTGGTTTAAGAAGAACATTATGGTTTGAGTTATGAGCTTTATGTTGTTTTAATAAAACAGCAATATCTCGAGTCAAGAACTAAACGACTGGAGGAGTATCGGTGAAACGGATGGATACTGAGCAATGGATGCGCCACAGACATCTGCCACATGAATTGAGGGAACGTGTACGCAAACACGATCTGTACAGATGGATAACAACCCGAGGAGTTGATGAAGAAGAAATTCTTCGAGCCCTTCCTCTTGATCTTAGAAGAGACATCAAGCGTTATGTCTGCGCCGAACTTGTTAGAAGGGTGAGTTGTTTTCTCTATACTTTCTACGCAACTTTCGCCTTAATACGAATACGATTAATTGATTATGCAAATTCATATAGGTTCCTTTATTTGATCAAATGGATGAACGCACCGTGGATGCAATATGCGAAAGACTAAAACCCGTTATCTCAACACCCGGAACATGTCTAGTACGAGAAGGCGACCCTACTAATGAAATGTTGTTTATCATGCGTGGACGCCTAGATTCCTATACTACAGGCGGGGGCCGATCTGGCTTCTTCAACCAGTGTGAGATCGGCCCAGGAGACTTTTGTGGTGAGGAACTGTTGACGTGGGCACTGGACCCACGCCCAAGTGTCATTATACCATCATCCACACGTACAGTCACCGCCATTTCTGAGGTGAAGCTTTTGCTCTCACCTCAGAAGATTTACGATTTGTAGCCACACAGTTTCGTAAGCTTCACAGCAAGAAACTAAGACACACGTTCAGGGTGCACTCGCACCAATGGCGAACGTGGGCTGCTTGTTTCATACAAGCAGCTTGGCAACGATACAAAAGGCGAAAAGAGGCCGACTCCTTACGGCGAAGGAGGGTTCCAACACTCATAGCACCACAAACAAGCCAAAAAGAAAGCAACCGAGTTTATCAATATTGGCAACGAGTGTAAGAAGAGGGCAAGGATATGTTGATGATGATATCATTCAGAGCCCGATACCACCAAAACCGAAGGACCCCGAGTTCCTTGATGACAATAACTGAAAGGATAGATTAAGTTTCATAAGTTTGGTTAAACAATGCATTTGATGATCTTCTTTCACTCTTCATTAAGTAAGGTTTCAAACGTTTTGCACTTGTATATTGTTTGTTACAAGATTAGTTAATGAAGTTGTCATTTGTTTATGTATATAAAATATCATCTAATACATAGCTGTTTTAAATAAAGGATCAAGAGATCATGCAAAAACTAATACTTAGACCATTCTCCATCGCTACCATATTCTCGGACGGCCTACCTACATCCATGTAGGCATGGCCCGTCTCTTCTCATGGGCGGTCTCTCTCTCTCTCTCTCCCCTTCTCACGAGTCAGACTCATTCGTCTTCTTTCTTCTACGCACACATGGGCGCAGGTTGCTTGGGGCGGGGAGGGGCGGCGGCCCCCGAAATTTTCGCACAGAATTCCGATTATATAGTATCCGTATAGATTTTTTTAGGTATATACGGTTTCGCCCCCCCCCCCCCCCCCCCCCCCCCGTTTTTTTTTTTAAAAAAATAGGTATATTATATAAACCAAAACTAACGATATATCCGGTACAAGATTCCAAAATATCAGTTGTTTTACCGAATTTATCGTTATTCTTTGTTTTTTTCTTCTTTTGGGCCCATTTTGAGAGGTACAATCCAATTATTTGATTTAACCCCTTTTTTCTTTAGGGAAAACCCAAATAAAAAGCCTAAACCTAAAAAACTCAAAACCCTCTGTACTCTATTCCGTCTCTCGATCTCACCCCCGTAATTTCATACTTTCATTTCTCAACTTTCAAGTCTTTATTCAAATAATCAAGCCATCAAGGTGCACAATTGGAGAAGAATTGTCTTTGGTCTCTTTGGAAAGAATGTTCCCAAAACAGCAGGTACGATGCTTTCTGCTTAACATCGAACCCTAGCTCTCAATCAAGAATTGTATTAGATTGATTATTAAATAAACTGTGATAGATGTTATTCATGTCATACAGTCAATGTGATGACTGTCGATACGATGCCTGTGATATTAAATGTTTGACTCGACCCGAACATATAATCCAAAACATAGCTATAAAAAATTTAGGTCCCGTCCTGTGACTGGTGATTTCCGACCCTCCGGACTAATTTCTCAAGCTTCGCCTTTGTACGCTCATGCGTGACGCGTTAGTGATGTCCGAAGACTGAACATAACATATTAACATGAAATGAGACAAGGCCCATGTTGTTAACGATGTGTGGGCTATATGCAGTAAATAATGGATGAAACAGGCCAAGACATGTCTGAACCGAATCATATGGTTCCTTAAAACTTGTTGTTAAGGTATGTTTAATCAAAATTCAAAACACTAACGTTCAAAAGCTGTCAGTTAAACAACCCACATACTGTCCGACTGTCCGTATATCATAACATGTTATTCGATACTCCTGTTTTTTTATCTTTTCACCAACTAATAGTGAAAAATTACCGTTTTACAGTGTTTTGATTATGTATTGCATTACACAAGTTGGTGCACATCCCTAAATACGTACTATGATTTAATTAAGAAGCTTATTATATGTTAGATAATCTATACATATAATAAAGGAGTATCTAGGGGTGAGGTCACCATTCTAGGGTGTCCACCTCAGCATTTTTCAACCCGTTTATCTCTAATATGGTTGACCCGATCCGACCCATAGGCTGTATACGGTACCCACTAACCCGCATATAAAAACTTCTTTTTTCTCAGTTTTATTAACTCCTATCAAGTATCCATCCATGGTATTCACTCTTTCAACATAAACCCTAACCGCCTCCTTCAATCCACGATTAGTATCCTCCAATTCAGGTAACAATTCTTTTAAAATATTATGTTTTCGTATATTTATCTTAATAATCTTCGATTTCGTGTTAAGATTCAACGAGATCCTTGTTCAAAGATCAAAACCCTAACTTGAATGTATCGAACAAATCTGTTTCAGATTCCTGTTGATTAAGAGTTTTTTTTTCTGTTTGTTGTTTATATAGATTCATACTATATTAGTTCAATTAGGAGGATACACTAATCGATTGTATAAAGATTTCGATTTGGGGTTTTCATTTAAGTTTGTCACTAATTCTACTTTCAGAGACATTAATTTGTTTTCTTAGTTGTTTATACCCCTATATCAAATGATGTTTACATATTCGATTGATTTACAGTTCTTTTTTATGTTTTCATGTAGCTGCGGAAATCGGTGACAAGGTATGTGCTTCACCATAAATTCTGTGTTCATGTTAATTTTGGGTTAAAGTTTTTTTTAGTTAGTTGTATGCATTCGACAACTTTCAATGATTACATTGTCTTTGATGATATTTGATATTAAATGCCTCTTGATTTGGTAGATGATATTTGATATTTTTATGTGCTCTTTTGTTTTATCCATGATCAATTTACATGCTTTCAAAAGTTGTTTGATGTTATAGTAAGCATTCCCGATTCATATATCTGGGAAGGATCATTGTACTGATTTCATTAATATTGAAATGTGAATCAAATTGCTCATGGGTTCAGTTCACTTTTTGTTTTTTGGAATTAATTTATGTTATGGAAAACAGAGCTTTAAATGATGTATTGTGATTAATTAAAAAATCGACTTTTCTTTGATCGACTTTTTCTTGAGAATTACTAATTTTTGGTCCTTCATAATTTTTTGAGAATGTTTGTGAGAATGGATCCTAATGGAAAGGTATTCGATCCATGATCTGGAAATCGGAACCCTTTTTTCGAAATTCAAATTGATTGGAATATTGAATAGCTTTCCTAATTTTGGCTACAATCTTGGAAATAATATTGAGCATTAAAGTTGCCTCAATTACATTGATTGGAATTTTAATTCTCCTTATTTTATGGATTGGTTTGACTTATCAATTTGGACCCAATCTTAGAAATAATAATTTTGAGGCTACAATCTTGGAAATAATTTTGTATTTTCCAGATTTGTTTTGTGATTATGTTAACCTATTTATATATTTTCCTGTTATTGATACCTTTCAGTTTAATGGATTCTGGATTTTTTAATTGAGGATTTGCTTCAATACGTTTCTGTTGTTGATAACGTGGGGAGGTGAGTATTCTATTTCCCCATTTTTTAAATCTATAAGATATGCTCAAAGAATCCATGCGTATTTTGCATTTGAGAGTTGAAGACTTTCAATAGATTCAATGGTCTCTGCATATAAATTTTGTTTTTCTGAAACAAAATGTATTGTATTCTTGAAGTTTTGTGTTGAAGTTTAGAATTTAAATTCTAGGCTGGAAATAATTCTAGGGTGTGATCATTATAACTTTTGGTTACGAAATTCTTTGTTGGTATAATAGAAGAGCTACTCATGTGTGTTTGATCTTTATAACTTTTTATTTAAATTTTTTATTTGAAGATGACAGCAGAGCTACTCATGTGTGTTTATATATTTCTTTTTTTTGTTTATGTGTTACACAAATACATGTATGTGTGTGTGTGCATATATATAGTAACTAAGATGGCCTCCATTCTTACCATTTGTTGTTTTCACTATTTTCAATTATTATCTTATGTTTACTCACTGTGAATAAGATGAACAACATCTGATGCAGTGGACACAAAGTATCACCAAAATGATATTCGTTTCAGGATCTTCAGCTTCGCATTCGACATATTCTTCACCAACAGGTATCAACCGGTCCACTACTCAAAATATCTATTTCTATATTACTCTTATTTGATCCACGCAAATAATAATTGTTTGATTGGTTAATTTCCAATCCGTATGTTATAGGCCCGCTTGATTTAGAAGGAACGGTTATGTGTATGTGAGAACAAGAAATCAAAATTGTATCTAATGAATTGCTTCACAAATAAGGTAAGTTGTTCATTAAAATTGAAATTGATTTTGTTTTTGTTACAGTTTTTAATTGATGTATTCTGAGCGATATTCGTGATTTTGATTCAGGATAGTCATTTATTGGAAGCAATTTAAAGTCTAATGAAGCAATATGGTGAATAGTTCATTTACAATGTGCATAGGTGATTCGCTCTTTCATTCCTTTACAATAAATGCTGCAGAATTCTTTAATTTCCTTAACAATGATGGTTATAGGTGATGCACGCTTTTATTATTTACAATGAATGGTGAACAACTCTTTAATTTTCATAAAATGGTTTGTTAAAAAAAAAAGAATATGGTCTTTGAGTATATGATCACAGAAACTTTATTATCAGGTGTTGCTAGGACTCGAATCAGCCATAACTTGTGTTGAAGACATGGATGAATGGTTGATGTAATTGAAGGTACTATTGCTGTTATTAATGATTTGTGTTACTGATGTAATTGAAGGTATTGTTATTTGTTATTATATAGTTCTTGACTGATGATTTGTGCCTTTGATGAAATTGAAGTGATTATTTTTGTTATATATAGATTTTGATTGATGATTTGTGTGATTTATGATTTTAAAGGTGGAAATTAGTGTTTGTTAATGTTGATTAGGATATTGATATTAATATATTTGTTTACTTATTGAGAGTACTATAGGGTTCAGTAGTTATGATTTGTTTTTTTTTATATATTTTAATACAGAAAAGTTGGATGACATGCTATATATGGACTACGGAAGACCACACACAATCTGGTATAATGTTTGGCTGTTTGCAATACTTGGCATAATATTTAATAGCTCCATTGATTGTGTATGCTTATAGGAGTTGAATTTTTATTAAAGAGATGTACTGAGCATTCAATTTAGGAAGCCTCTAAAAACTAAATCAAAGATATTTATGAGTACTTTAGCCAAAGATGCTGCAAGTAACAAAAAGGTTTCTACATACATACTAAACATGTTAAATGGCAATCTTTGAAACCATATGTTCATTAAGCCTTTTTATGGTTCATTACAAGCTGAAAAAAGAGTCATGGTTGACTTGTAGGAGCATGTGGTACTGTATTAACTATAACAAATTATCTGCAGATGTTAGTAATGTATGCATGACCATAAACTTACTATACTCTAACATCCCAATACTAATTTTGTTATATACTGGTTTTGATAACTGCCGATGTTCGTTTTGATTTTTTATAGTTTATATCTTAAGCATCTTTGAGAATCACTACAAGGATCAATAACATATAAACACTACTTGATCCATATTCACCGAGGTGAAATTCCTACCTTCGGTTTCTGACTTTTCCCTTCGGCAAGCAGAGGTGCAATATCAAACCAGTAAGTACCATTTTATCACTTTGTATATCAATTATTGTGTTTTCCATCTCATTTTTGGAGCGTTTTAGACACGTGCTACACAAATACGGCATCGAGGACGTTTCACTGGGATCATGGTTCATTGGACTGGACATTGAGCAGATCGATGATTGACGGTTGTGCTGTGGCATCCCACCAGGTAAAAAATTAGTAATAGTTATCATTCATGTTTATAAGTGATGGTCAAGTTGTTAGCTTATGATCTGGATTTTACTGTGTAGATTGCGAGTGGAAGGCTCAAGCAGGGAACATATGTGTAGCTTCATTGATTGGAGTTACAGTCATTATTGAATTGAAACGGGTCATACATCTATCGTCGAGGATACTAATTCCAGGTGCATATGGTTTAAATTAATAACTGGTTAAGTTAGCTTTGACTCTAACGTATGATTATTTGGATATATATATATATATTGTTCACATATGAAACCATTTGACCCATTCTATTTTAATAAATAATTTATAGCTAAAATTTCTCCCACTTCTTTATTAATGGGTTGAAATTGCACAATGTGTGAAATACCTTCAAACATCATGTTCCACTAAATCAACATCTATTCTTAAGCGAATAAAATACTTTTTTTTTATGAATAGGGTGATTTTTTGCTTACATTTCAATAGTTCTGCATGAACCAAGTTGATAAGATTTAGTTCACTATATAAGGGAAACCAGTGCAGGTTGCTTACTAAAGTGAACAATTGAACTAGAATGTTAAATGCAAAGATGTAGTTGCTAATGTGGCTCATAAAAAGGCCTTCATGGCTGTAGAAATTATATTAAGCCAAGGCTACAAATATGTCTGCGACTACTCATGGCAAAAACAGATATTATGCACCCCCAACAAATTGAGAAATATATAATGAACTCGGCAATCAAAAGTTTAGAATATGTTGTGATAAGATGCAACTACCAATAAGTTCTGACCTCCAAACTTATCTTCTGAGGTGTATCGATATGAATAAGGCTTTCCATTCCATTTTCTCTTACACTGGTATTTGAAGTTACATTTTTTCGGGTGCAAAACAAAGGGATTATATATTGATCTAAACAAGTGTTATTTGGCAATATTTTGTTTCTGATCTATGGCCCAACTGTGTGAGTCAAAACATTTTTTATTCCATTTTTCTCTTATTGCAGCTTTTGTATCTTTTTCTTAATTTAAAAAAGTTAATTAAACTGTCGTAATAAAACATATATAGTTAATCTACATTACTAAGTATATAATAATCCAATATTCAACCCGTGTAGCATACGAGACTTTAAACTAAGAGACTTGTACAATATTCGACCTGTGGAAGTGTGTTTTGGAAATAAGGACCAATTCAAATTGTGTCTGGGTCTTTTGACCCATTTGGTTCATTATAATATCATTTACATAATTTACGATACCATGACTTGAATGATATTAATTCAAGTTATATAATTCAAGTCACGGTATCGTAAATTATGTAAATGATATAACTTGATCCCAAATAGGGTAAGTATTCCATGTCATTACTGAGTTTTTAATACCACTTGTATCCAAATGTAAATTTTAGAATTGATGAATTTTTTTTTACTATTGTTGTAATTACAAGTAAATCCCCATTAGCTTCCAACTTCCAAGCAGTTTTATAATGTGTTGTTACTGACTTAAGATTTCATTTCCACGTGGAGGAGACCATCAATCATTTTATACTATTGCTATTTTTTGACTTTTTCATAGCCTAATCCGGTTAGGGGACATGTATTTTGTATTGTAAAACTTTTGTAACCGTAGGGATGAGTTTACCTAACATGTGCACTTCTTTGTTATCAGTTGTAAATGTGCCATTTTGTGTTCGGTTAAATGTGTCGGCAAACAGTTATTTTGTTTAAGACTTTAGCCCATTTTGTTTTCCACATTTGAATTCTTGTTAAAACTATAAACTTCAATATATTGTTTTTTTTAAACGTATAATAAAATCTTTATAGAATTATTTTTTCATTTGTATGGCTTTTCATGCTTTTTTTTTTCAACCACATAGATGAGAACAAATACAATTGAATTGTGAAAGGTAAGTTTTTTCACATAGTTATGTTTTTATATTATATACGAATACAAATGCATGACATGTAACCATGTGCTTTATTATAGGAACATATATCCAGCTTTCAATTGCGCTTCTTCCCTGGGTAGCATGGGCCTGCATGTAAGATAACTGCTCTTTTTTTTTTGCTCTGGTGTACTTCTTTTTGCCTTCAGTACATGTGATTATTGCAGTGACAGTTTTGACGTGTTCATGAATAAGTTGTTACAACTCACAAGTTATGTTTTATCTTGATGGGGATATGGGTCATGGTGCGCTATATCAATCACAACATTCACGAAGAATTTGAAAGCAAAAGCCATATTGCTAAAGTTGGCACTGGAAGCATGAGTTTAGGCAACTTTGAAGTGTAAACCAAAATGATTTTTTTATTGTTTGTAAATTTCCGACTGGAATTGAAAATTTAAACCGAATTGAAACATGAACAAGAATTGGAATTATAATTTAGACTTTTTGTTGTCTTAGTTTTTGTTTTGTCATTTGACTTGGGGATGCACCGTGTGTACACACGGGACTCTAACCTAGTTTTAAATACAAATCAGTGCATCTAACTACGTTATATAATTTTTCTTTAGGAACATTATATATGAACGTTGCATGACCTGGCCTGATGAAAGGCGTAATGATTTGGGCACTGTTTCGGAGAGAGGCTAAGTGAAATAACATGTTTGTGGTATACCAAGACTCAAGACTATAGGAGTGGGATTTTCTATCAAGTGATCGCGATTATTTTTTGTTCTATAAGTTTTCATGTTTGTACTATTGAAAACCACATTTCTTACTAGAGACACCTTCTCATTCAAGATTTTATCTAGTTGCAACTTTTATGTAGTTAAGTGGTCCATTACGAAACTTAAGGGAGGAAGGGGCGCCTTGGAAGCCTAAGGTGCATCAATCTCACCGCGTCATGTCATTTCAACCCAAAACTAGCCTAAACATCGGAAACGCCAAGCCTAAAGTAGCCTGAAACCACGGATCTCATCACTTTACTATACCCACCAATCATACACACCTTATGAGATGGACCCACCCACAAACCCACCCTTCACCTCCGGCAAGATGGGGAATCAAATCGGCGAGGGGTAGCCAGATCCAAAGCCGACCACCAAGGGGCGGTGTAGCCGAATCGGTTTCGTTGCCGATGGCCCCAAGCCGTATGTGCCCCGTGCTCCCTAATATCTTGTAGTTTTCAGTTTTCAAAAAAAGCAATATCCTTGTCGTTAAACGTTAGGATTTTGTTGCTTACAACTAAACAACAAGATGCCGATATGACAACATTGTGCAGTTGAAACATCAAAACTTCGTTGAGCTTCTTTTTATCAACACATAAGTGGCGTAGTTTTTATTGAATCCATTAAGGTATTTTGCTTTTTTAGTGGATTTATTTTTGGAATAATTAGGGTGAGAAGCACCAGCGGCGAAGCTTGAATACTTTTTTCGTAGGGGCCGAAAGTTATGGGACCCTTAAACAGTGGGGGCCAGACTCAATACGTATAAAATTTTCGGTTGAAAATACGTAAAATTACACTACGGATCGAGCAAAAAAAAACGGCGGAGGCCAGGCATCCCCCACAGCCCTAAGTATCCTACGCCCCTGAGAAGCACAAAGTGGTTAGTTTATATAAATTTTCTGTCATGGACTTTTAAATAAGCAAGAAATATCACTCGGTAAATCTTATGTATTTTAAAAAGGGAAGGTCTCGGGTTCAAACATAAGTAAGGTATAACATAGAATAATTTGATGTAAAATAAAGTGGAGTTAACATTCGCTCTTGAAAAGAACAAGTAAAAGAAATAATGATTGAATTATTGTAGGATAATGAAACTATTAAAAGGTATATATTTTTTATTATTTTTTTATATATATAAAAAAAAAAAAGTTTTTATCGACTCCCTTTTCTCTGTCTGTTAATATTGTTTAAACTGATGTTTATCACACCTATGATAGTGGTGGATACTTGTTCTATGCATCATTAATTCTTTTAAAGGTTTCTTAACAATCATCTAAAAAGTGATTGTTAGATTCATACATGCGTGATTATAGTCTGATTGAATATTTATGTTGTCCCCCTTGATCGATGATAATACACACACTAACACTTGAATAATAAACACACTAACGAAAGATCAAAGTTGATGATCTTGAATGTAATAAATCGCTCAGATATGGACAGAAACAATAACTTTGTTTAATGTCTTGGTAAAGATAAAAGTACAAGATTACATCCTATATATACCTATGCTATGCAAATCGTCTATGGCAGTTACTTTGGAGGGGTGGTCGGTTAGATTTGGAGGGAAAATAAGTACCTCCTTAACCGACTATATTGACACACTTCTTCATAGAAGGCGTGCCTCTTGTATACACCATATACGGCTGCATATTAATGTTACATATGATCTACTACTAATAATAATAAGTTTAATGTATGTGTAAGAACTGTTCGATATAAAATAAAATAAACAAATTTTTATTACGATTACAACTAAAAGAAAGCAAAAATTACAATACGAAATACAACTAAACAAATAAACAAACTAAAGAAAGGGTAGAAGCATAATTTAGTGGTTGAGAATAGTGTTGAACACGGCCCTTAAAACAAATTCCGAGTTTATTACGAGCTCGTTTTGTTCCCAGGTACAACAGCCGGAGCAGTAATACAGTCGGAGTTAGCACTAGAACCCGAAAGGTACCTTGAACGTCTTGAAGAACAGAAAAAGATTGCTAGAGAGAATTTGGAAGAGGTGAAGGATTTGTGAATTGATGTGTCCTCCAAGCAAAGTGCTCCTTGCTTTTATAGAGGATTCTGGAGTCAACTGGTCAAAGAATTTAAAAACGAAAATTAAAGTGCATTGAATGTCTTCAATGCACTTTAATTCTGTCTTTAATTCTATCAGTTACAGTTTGACTCGTCTGTTATGTCACACCCTCAAATTCCACATACGGAGTTTTACCGCGAAGCGCCTGACATACCAGGATCCGAGTCAACTTTCACAATAAACGACAACTATATGTAAAAAGATACGTAAATCAAACCATGCAATAACAAAATCCATGATCTCAAAATACAGCGGAAGCAAAATCAAATTTACAAACCAAGTAAAGATAAAAATAAGTTAAAGTTTTGACATCCAAACATGATCCTAGACCAAGTGCGACTCCGTGCGCCTAATCCGACTGCCGCTGCCTTAGCGACCTGAGAAAACATGCTAAAAATGTCAACATATAATGCTGGTGAGTTCACAGGTTTTAAAATAAACGTTTCGTTAGTCCTTTAAAACCGTTACCATTACTACTATGTTGTGTGAACGCTAGCTAAGCGTTATGTATATTACTACTAAAGATTGAAACCATTGCTGTAAACATCCGGCCCCTCTCACCACCAATATTGTCCGCTTTGCCCCGATGGGTAGCCTATCCAGAGCTCACGGATTTATTTTTGGTTGCTTCGTGGAGACTTCCCAAGAGGTCACACCATCCCTGATACTACTCCCACCTGAGCACGCTTAACTGTGGAGTTCTCCTCTCATCCACTAGCATTAAGCCCAAAAAGCGTTGGTGATTTAAGAGGCTTTGGATTACTTACGAACCAAGGATCTCTCCTGGCCACGGCCGATGTGGGATTTGCCTAGGGTGTCATACAATGATCCATGTTAATCTTCTCAGAAATCGGTACTGTTACAATTGCTGACTGTGATTTATGATACTGTGTACCCCTCGGACTACCGTCATCTCCGGTAGGCCCTGTGTGATTGAGATAATATGCACCCGTCCAGCCTCCAGCTGTCGAGTGGGTTTGTCATGCCCAATAGATTTATCCACATTTCCCCCGCTACATACCCGTATTAGTGGTTTCTGTGGATTTAGATGAGTCGTATAGTAATATAAATGATAGCCATAGTATAACATGAATTTGTGTGTTTAAAATGTGTAAGCATGTTTTTCTCCCCCAAAAACAAAACTGATAAAAGTGGGGCAGTGAACTCACCTTAGGTTGCGTACTCGAAACAGTTAAATCAACAAGCTATGATAGCCCCAAATAGCGGCGACCTATCATAAGATGTGTGTGAGTACCTGCACTAATAACCCGTAGGTAACCAGTCCACAAATGTCCAGACCATAACCACTATACGTTTGAAAACATGTTTGACTGTAAATCTAACCACACAAGACAAGACCCGACATCCCATTGGTGACCCGACATCCCACGTGTTAGCCAAATACAAGAATATCATGTAATCATATGCAATTATGCACTTAACATGCGCAAAAGTTCACCAGTCTAGCATACAGTTCAATAACGCATAAACGAGTCCAAACACTTGTTATTAGATTATTAGGCATGTCATGAGGTTCCAAACATGTTCCTAGGTGTTAAACCATCTTTCGGGATGTCAAAATGCGCTTACAACAGCAGAACACACGATTAGGAATCAAATAGGCAATTAGGAGTTGTAATCGCCTGTTTTACACATGAGTAGAGGCCTACTCGCCCCCAAGGGACACGAGAGAGCCCTACTCGCCCCCTGCAGTCCAGAGCCTCATTTCGCGCGTAAAACCCTCCAAATCATATCCGAAACATGTGAAAACACCTAACATCAAACCCAAATCATTAAACAACCCATTCCAAGTGAAAACCCCCCAACTTATCATCATTCTAACAACCCTAATTACAAGCATTTCCAAAATAGCATAATATTATGAAAACATCACATCAAGCATGCACAACTTACCCTAAACGGCAAATATTCAGATTTCATCACATAACAATGTTGCACAACAACATCTTACTGTCACTACATCATCCTAGAGCAAACCCTAACATCATACAATCAACAAAACATACTACAACACCCTAAATCCTTCTAAATCATTCAAACGGTTCAAAACGCATATTATCAGCAAAAGACCACGAACAACCTTCAAACCCATAGATAAACATCCTAACAACTCATCTATATCAGAAATACATCAAACACATAGGAACCCTCATGTTTTAACCATAAAAATCATATCTTACATGATACACCACATATAACACATATTGAAGGATTAGACTTGTTTAATAACTGATTTCAAAGAATTTCAAAGACACAAACATCACAAAACTAGGTCTGGACCTTTAGGGATCAATATAATAATATGATAAAGGTTTAGAATGGATAACACACCTTAGGTTTTTGCTAAAGAATGATATGTAAAGCTTGAAAGGATGGATTCTAGGCAGAAACATGTTCCAGAGGTTAATTATGATGTGGGATAGCTTTGTGGCGAGTTAGGGTTTCACAAAAATGATGTTTTTACAACACAAGGGTGGTATTTATAGTGTTTCTAGTCGTCTCCAAAGGTTACAGGCGAGTAGGGGCTGCAGGAGGAGATACAAGCTCCTAATCGACCCTGTTACAGGGCTATTAAGGGCTTCTAATCGCCCCTAAGAAGGGC